>JAODAC010010945.1:0-16413 GCA_027575185.1 Mimaenictus wilsoni
TCTTTCACGCCAGACTAAACATTGATAATTTGGCGACAAATATAAAAAAGGGCTCAAACTTGCCTCGCCGTTCTCAAGTAATAAAGGAAGCCGTGACAACTAAAACAAAAATACGGGCGTTGGTTCATTTCATTAGCCGTTTGTTGAATGAAGCTTCTCTCAATTTTGAAGCACTCTTACTGTCTTCTTAATGTAAAAATCTTAATAAATCGAGGTCATGACGACTAATCCAAAGGTACGTGTGTTAATGTGTTTCGTTGCTAGTTTCTATGAGCGTGCTCAAATGGATTTTAATGCACTCTTGACGATTTTGAAGCAAGCTTACAACAAAACGCTCGTCCCACCAAACAGTGATGGAATTTTTATAAAATTTTCGGGAAACTATTTCTAATATAGTTATCTTCTTGAAAATTTTTATTATTTATTGAATTAGCCATATCTCATTGATAGAGAAAAAATCGAATAACTCATGCTCCTGGAAGTTTCCTAATTGGTCTTTGATCTTTTTGTTTTGGCTTCTTTGCCGTTTTTGGCCATGGTACATGCTTCTGCCTTAATCTACTGTATTGTTTGTTGCACTTGTTCTTTCAAAATATGTGTGCAGACTTTGTTAATCTTTGATTTTAACATTTTCATACTTTGGCTCTCTGAATTTTATGCTATTTGAAAAATTTCTCATCTATATATTTATTTATATTTCTGTAGTCATTTTTATTCATTTTTATGTATATTTTCGTAAGTTGAATTTATTCAAGAGACGGAACATGGCTGTCAATGTTGTTTTTATTTCTTATGTTTATGTAACTCTTCTATTATAAACATGTATGACGAAAATTACGGGAGCCTTCTCTGAGACCCTTAATTATTGCTTTTTCTAGTGCGCTGCATTACATATACGTCAACTTTAAAGATACGGTTTTGGATAGTGTGAACACTTATTTTTGCATTTTTATCATACCATTCGATCCTACATCGCTTATATTATGCAGACGCCAGAGTATATAACTAGAAGACTCTTCAGTGGGTCTTTTTCGGTTTATATTAGGCAATTTCGAAGGTTTTTTTTTGTTTTTACTTGGACTCACCTTTCGAGCAAGTTGATGCAAATTATCGTCGTGAAGTGCATAAACTCGTGTAAGTAAATTTTTCTAAGCCCCATAGAAGACGCATACAACCCAGATTTGTGCATTCGATATTCTGTTGCAGCCGGCGATAGGTAATGCGCGTTTGGTGTGCAGGTTTCCAATGAAATCAATTTATAATATCGCGAATTGCGTTGCTCACACAGACATTTTGCGAAACTAGCAATTTCGGCAAAATATGCGCTAGTAAAACATAAATTGGCAACTTCCCCTAGTTATAATTAGATTGACAGTCCGGCATAAACGTGCGACTTTTGTATTTTGTAATTTAGAATTGCCGACCGCGCCTCGGATCTGCATTTAAAACTCTAAGTTAGCTTACATCTACCATAGTTACGAAAAACTCCGTTAAAATAGGTAAGGTTAATCCTTATTAAGTCCTTCTAAAATTTTTTAATGTTAACATGTATTGTAATTGTTTACAATGATCTTCTAATTACTCTCTGAATACCATTAGATAATACAGCCTGGAAACCTGTTTATTAAATCAATTACGTTTATATCACGCACTTCATCCTCCGACTATCTAAGATGTCCATATTCTTGTTGACTGCAGGTACACAAACGTTCTGCCATCGTGCGTCTGTTAATCGCGAGGCAGATGAGAAACGGGTGCAAATTGAATTGTTGCCGACCGATTGTTCCAGGCGCACGGCCCCATGTTTACAGCCAGCTTTGTGCCGATAATTATGCGATCCGTGCCACCCCCTATCAACCCAATGGCGCACACCACGTCGAGCTTCAACGTCTCGTATTTGTTTACACGGTTGAAAAGCCAACAAAGCTGGCGTTTCACACGATAACATGCTACTGTCAGATGTAATTCAAGCCTGGATTGCTAATAACCGCTCAGTACTTATCTGGTCCCTTTTCTTTCCGCACGACACGCCTCAAACGCCACCCTATAACAATGACTGCGTCGTTTTATCACAATTCCGTTATAGACATCAAATTCGCTTTGTTGGTATCTGTCGGTAAACAATTAGACGAAGGTAGTAGGTTGCGTAGATTACAGGGAATGATGTGGCACTGCACACACACACACATATCGACCTGCATGTGCGTACAAAGTGGGCTTCTATTATTGCGCCTCTCTTGTGATCGTCGCCGTCTGTTGGTGATTGCGTTTAGTTTACAAATTTACTTCCCATTGTTGCAATCTGTGTGCAGTGTAGTGGCTGATTTTGGGGCCTCTCGCCCAGCAGCGGGCATAGGCGATCCAATTAGCGCTACGATTCTTGTCGTTTTCAGTCATCGTCGCCACAATAGAAGAGTGTGTTGTCTGGTACAGCGAGAGCAAGGCAGGAAGCTCTGGAGATGCTTGTGACCATCGGTTGGACGATGATCACAAAAGGGCTTAAAAGCTAGCCCGTTTGCTTCATTATGGTGTAGTCCAGTCTGTGTTATGCATTATCGGATATCATGAAGAGATTATGGTTCATTAACAGATTAAAATTAACCTTAGTAGATTAAATAGGAGGAAGATTATACTTGAACATTGCTTTTTAGGGTTTTAGCGGTTTTTAATTTTCATCTTTAGAAGTTACTATTGATTAATGTAAACATACCGGAGGCAATTTTCTCTTCCATTATTAATTGCCACAGACGTATGTGTCTCCAGGGGTGATTCCAGTGCCATCAATCTGTCAACAATAAATTTATGCTCTGATAAATGGTCGAATCTTGGCAGCTTGTTAACGCTCAGAAGTTAACTAATGTACTACAAAGCGTAACTACAAAGTTTTTCTTATGGGAGGTGAGTTTTCCAGGGTTTTGAGATTTAGATATTACTTAGATCACTCAGATCATTACAAATATGCAAATATGTTTATAGTTTTATATTTCACATTAGAGTATCCATAAAGAGACATAAATGTGCAGTTTTCTCGAAAACTTAAAGAGTCTTACATCTGTAAGTCACATAAAAATGCAAAAAAAAACAGAATACAAATATTCATGTCCGCGATTTTTTCGTGATAGTGGAGTAGATCAACGATCCTCAATCATATAATAAATTGGTCACTATTTTAGAAGATAAAGTTTTCATAGAAAACTATTTTCTAGAAACCTTGAAGAGTGTAGCACTTGAAAAATCACACCAAAAGTACAAAAACCAGTTGAATGCAACGGTCCTAGTTTCAGCATAATAAATTAATATTTGCAATAAGTATATTACAGAATGTTGAAATTGTGACAAGGCAATAAACCCACAATACAGTGGGTGCCTGCGTACCAAGGCATTGTAGGCGGATATGCAAGCCAAGTGGGCAGCAGAAACCTTCCTTGGTCCTGAACCAACCTGTGTTTTATCAAGGTCTACAGTGAAGGAATAGACCAAGAAATGGTATCGTATTAGGCACGAGGCCGCCTGGAGAGCCGAAGGTGGTAAATCGGAGGTAGAAACGACCGAACATCTACTGTGCACTTGTGCATCACTAGCACCTGAAATACTTTCTTTGCTAGGTAGCGAGCAGCTAGGTCTTGCTGAATTCAGAGGGATGTCGGTCAAGGAGATAACAGCCTTTTCCAGGGTTATCTCCATTATTGCCCCATAGTATTGGTCCATGCACAATATACCACAGTTGGTCGCAGTACTAGTGACGTTGACCGCCAAGGATTTATTTTTAAAAAATCAGAATGTTACAATATAATGAAAGTATATCATATCTAGTATGTTTCGAATTATCCCTTCGTCGCTATTCTAGTAATGAAAAACAAAATGATTTCAAATTTACCTGTAATTTCACTTCGTGAGTTTAACATGCGCGACTGATTGTACGATGAAATTAACATACCAACATCCAAAACCTTTCCTCGTACGGATTCTCTTTGAACGGCAAACGGCAAAGTTATAACGCCGAAATCCTTACAGATATTTACTTTTCTTCTATATTGGAAAATATTGAAAACGTCGCTTAACCATTCCCAAAAGTTACATGCAAGAAGAAAAATTGCAATAATTTTGAATTTTAAATTTCATTTCGAGAATCACGTCGCCACAGTGGTTCACTTTACAAAAATGCTGGATATAATCCTTTATTTTGGTCATATGCATGTTAAATGTTCCAGAAGATTTGGCTTCGCAGAGACATTCAGAAAGATGAATAAAGCAGGAAAAAATCACATTGCAGGATGAAATGTTCTGCCCAAATTCGAAAATGGCATGTCTTGTGTAAATAAAATAGAATGAAGTTAAACAGGGAAAAAAACATGTTCCAGTGTACTTAGAAAGTGGGGCCTTGGCATCATTATACTATGACATGTACTTTATTACATTATGTAAGACTCATCCTGCAGTCTTCGGCATTTCGCAAGGAAAAAAAGTTTGTACATTATTTTTCTATAATTTGACATGTAGCAACGTGAAAAATCATATAAAAAATATGTTCCGGAGGTCTCTGAAACTTGTCCCAAAGGCAAATAGCAGCTATGGGATGCACTAAACAAAATAAAATTATTCCCATCCTGCAAATAATACCCACTCAAATAATGTTATCAAAGTGAATAGAGCATTATAAAAAGAAAACAATAAATCTGACCGTGTTCTACAGGTCGCACATTGTTATACCTTGCCAAATATAAACAAAATGATTTAAATAATTAAATGGTGTGGTAAAAAACCAATATTCATAGGGAAAAAATGAAAGATACAACTCTAACATGATGGCATGTCCAAGGACGCGGTAAAAATTACAAGTTTACCATGCATATATAATAAAATAATGCCACGAATGAACTCTGAAAATTTGAACCCTCTAAGACCAAAATGAAGCATTACATCCAGCTTTTTTGAAAACTGAACGTCGGAGAGACAATTTGAAACATACTAGACATAATATACATTCACTATATTATAACATTTTGTTATATTTTTATTAGAAATATTAATTTATTATTATTTATGCTATTTTTTGTATCAATTTCAACTACAATACACTTCAAATTTCCCAGATAATGTTGCTTTATTTGAGACAAATTTCATCTTATGGCCTGTTCCGTATACAATTATCGTGGATCTTTGATCCGCTCCGTATGACGCGATTAAAATACCAAAAATCGCGGACATGTGTATTTGTAGTTAGTATTAATTTGCAATTTTTATGAGACTTACAGGTGCTACACTCTTCACGTTTTCAAGAAAACCGAACATCACGACAACCGTCGTGAAGGAAATAGCCAAAATCTCGGACTTATAACTTTTTGTACTAGATTTGAATACTTACCTCCTATAAGAAATGTTAATAAAGTTTTGTAGCTAGGTCTTGTAGTTAACGTCAGAGTAGTAACAAGCCAACTGCTTTATTAACGCTTACCTCGACATTTTTTTTTTCAATTAATCCTGGGCGGTCAACGCCACTAGCACTGCGACCAACTATGATCTATTGTGCATGGACCAATACTATGGGTCAATAACGGAGATCACCTTAGAAGAGGCTGGAATCTCCTTGACCGACTTGCCTTTGAATTCAGCAAGACTTAGCTGCTCGCTGCCTAGCAAAGAAAGTCTTTCCGGTGCTAGGGATGCACAAGTGCAGAGTAGGTGCTCGGTTATTTCCACCTCCGACTTATATAGTCTGCAGCTTGTGAGGTCGCCTTTGCCAGTATTGACTAGGTGGTACAAGTGCTCGGCATGACCTGTCAGTAGGCTAACAAGTAGCCTAATATCACTTTTCTTCAGCTTTATAATTTTTGGGCTCTATTGTGTGATACATCTAGCAGTCTCTTCGCCTGCCTAGGACTTTCTTTGTTCCTCCAGGCGGCCTCGTGATTAGCACGATGCCAATTCCTGATCCATTCCTTCACTGTGGACCCTGATAATCCACAGGTTGGTTCAGGGCCATGGATGGTGGTTTCCGCTACCTTCTTGGCTAGCATATCCGCCTTAGTATTGCCTGCAATACCTTGGTGCGTAGGCACCCACCGTATTGTGAGTTTATTACCTCACCCCAATTTCTTGAGAACATTTTTGTAGTTCCAAGTTACCCTTGAGTTGCACTGCTCATCACGAAGAGCCGTTAGTGCCGCTTCACAGTCTGATGCGTTTACCCTTGAAGCGCTTATTAAGGCACTGCTGGGCACATGCCTCTATAGCCATATACATCGACATTAGACATGTCAACAAATTTGAAAATTTCGCTATTTATCGATAATTTCATTTTCCTTTATATCGATATCGAAATTTTCGTTTCAACATGTCAATGACGTAACCACCATCTGAGAAGTTCAATATTGGCAATTTTTCCATAGTTTAGGTTTTATCAATATTGATTTTTTTGCTACACTAGAAATGCATTGATCTACTTTTATGTATTATTGAAATTATTATATTTGGTGGAAAGACTAATGGATATACTATTATTGTTATTATGGACATTATTAGTTTTAAAAGCGTTTCTCGTCGTTATCATAAGATTAACAATACGTTTATATATTTTATAATATTATTATACAAACAAAAAATCATGAATACAGGTTGGGAACACCGCTGTAGACGCAAATTAGTACGGGATTCCTTGTTTATTAATGATTACTGAGATTGTAGGTAACTAAAATTAGTCCTGAAATCCATATATAGATGGCGTTACTACGGAATTTCGATTTGATCGATATTGATAATATCGATACTTTCAAGACAATATTTCGATATCAATATATCAAAAATGGAATTTTCGATTTCAAATATATATAATATATTTCATCATCGTCTGACATATCAACTCGACATGTTTTAAGCTGTTAAATATTAGCGGTATCATTTACAGCTTAAATGGACCTTTAATTTCTTATTTAAGACGAGGATTAATAGTTCTGTCGATACCAACACCGATGGTTCATATTTAATTTATTATCTAGAATCTGCTGCTGAACCCTAAAAACAAGAATCAAAAAAGAATAAAGATATAAAAAGGATCTGCCCACATCCTGCCATCCGATAAACTCTATCGAATATCAGCCTCGCAAGTGGGTACTGTCAGATCTTTGTAATTGTATCCTCGCCTATGGATGTGCTTCAGATGCACATTTGCAACTTTGTAGTTGATGCCAAAAGCGAGTTGGGACGCACTCAACGCATTCAAACGCAACCCTTTGCAACCAAAACGAAATTACGGATCTGACGGATTTCCTATCGCCTTAGGGAGATAGCAACCAACACCCACCACCGTCCTTTGGTTCGCAAGAGGCAGCCGAGGCTATGAAAGTGTGCCTAGGTCGGAGCTTAAGATAAGAAGATGAATCGAGAACGACAGGGGGCCAAAACAAAGACGCCTTTCATCCGACTACGCGGGAAAAGTGCTATTTGCCATAGGCGAAGGGTGTTCGTTTTCAGCTGAGTTGCAGCGTGGAGATATATAGGCAATTTCCAAATAAGAATACGACATCTTCTTACCCGCATTTTATACAACTCTTTAGGATGAGGGAAAAATTTTGGTTAGTTATCCTTGTTTCTTTTCCAAAGTTTTATTCTCTTAATTTTAGAATGTTGTTTAAAATCCAACGTAAAATACGAGAAAATTAGCCTAACCTAACATAAACCAACCTAAACTAATCTCATTTATCCTAAATTAACATAAACTCACTTAAATAAACTCTTATGAAGTGTTAAGATACGCAAGAGAACGCTGACAGAATGTCAATTCTGCGAACATACATAAACTAATCAAAACCCGAACCTAAACAAACCTAAACTAATCTAAACTAAACACATCCTAAACTATACTAACTTAACCTAGCTTAATCTAATCCGACCTAATCTAATATGAAAAATGCAAAATGGCTAATGCAGAAAAAGAAAATTAACATTATATACATATCAAGAAATCTATGAAAAATAAGCTGACCCTAAATAAGCCCTAATCTCCTAATCTAACCTAAACTAACCAAAAGGAACCCAAACAAATCTAAACTTACCTAAATGCTCCAAAAGTAACCTAAAGTAACCTGAACTAACATAAGCTACTGTATACTAACTTAAACTATCCATAACTAACCTAACTGCAAAGCTGCTAACGTAAACTAATCAAAACTAACCTCACCTAGCCTAAGCTAACCAAAACTCACGTAAACTAACCGAAGGCAACAAAACTATCCTTAACTAACAAAGGCTAACCCAAAATTATGTAAAGTATAGTACAGGTTACTTACCTGAACTAACCTATATTAACATAAACCTACCTAAACTCACCTAAACTAACCTAACCTAAACTAGCCTAAAATAACCTATAGTGACCTATACAAACTTAAACTAAGCAAACTGATTTAACTAACCTAACCTAAGCACAAGTAACCTGAAATAATCCAAACTAACATAAAGTCCCCTAACTTAACCTAATCTAACCTATACTAGCCTAACCTAAACTAACCCAAACTAACCCAAACTAACCTAAACTAACTTATACAAACTTAAACTAACAAAATAATCTAAACTAATCTAGACTAACCTAAGCTAAGCTAACGTAACGTTAACTATCCTAAACTAACCTAACCTAAAGTAAACTAAAATAAATTAATCTAAATTAACTTAAACTTAACCTAACCTAAGCTAAATCTAATCAGTCCTAACCTAATGTGAAAAATGCAAAATGCCTCATGCAGAAAAATGAAAATTAATATTATAAACATACGAAGAAATCTATGAAAATGCTTTTAAAGGAAATTAAATTTGGTAATTGCTGCAAATTGGTATCATAACAAACGCTGATTAAACATCACACAATGTCACAATTAAACAAAGCTGACTTCAATTTTTTTGCATACAAAGTGAAATTACACGCAAAAGAGACAAAAGGCCGCATGTGATTTTATAATTTATACGCGGTTATTTATTATGGCGCACGCTGGTGTGCAAATTCAATTCCATGCGAAAAGAGGCGCATGCCGCCACCGCCACGCCGTCTGAAATATGCGAACACTCGCGGAGCATACGTGTGCTCAATGAGTGCGGGCGGGTGGCACTCGCACACGGTGGGTGGGCGGCAACGCAGTCTTGCGAAATATGTGGCGTGCGAGTTATTACATTGCTGGAGTGTTTGCTGCACGCCGCCGCTTGTTTATGCATCGTCGTAAAAAAAACAACGAGTAGCATAATAGTTCCTATTTGTTATTTTTCATAAGCGGTAAGAAATTAGTAATTAGTTTTCCTAACCTATTTAGGTTCTATAACATAAGTTCATTTCACTTGATGGAAATTAAAGTAATAGAAAGTGCGTTCACGACTAACCTTGCCAAACTTGAGAGGGAAAATACGGTCGTATATCTTTTTATCTATCTTTATCTATCGTTCATCTTTTCAATTATTATTATATTATTGGAATTCCATTCCAATCACTAATAATCGTATTATAACTGAATTTTAATAAAATTGTAAAATAGATTTGACACGAATCTGAAAGCAAATTGTATTATGATGCATTAACATGAGTTAATTCTAATTACATAAGCAGTAGACTGGCATGACCAGTGCGTTCGAAACGGATAAGCGGCATGAAATATAAGAAGTCAGAGAGGTTATGTGAAATCGTATCCAGTTAAATGATTGTACAAACTATATTTCGTTGATTTCCGGTCAGCTATGAATCTACTATGAACACAATACAAAGCTGGCTTGCTTAGAACTACATCATCTATCAGTACTGTTATGATAAGCCGTATGGAATGTAAGAGCTCTTCCTCTTTGGTTTCCGCTATATATCAAATTCAATATTTGTCCCATTTCTAATGACTAATATATCTAAAAACGGAAGCCTGCCTTCGCTCCCAAGTTCAACTGTGAATTTTATTCAAGGGAACCAATTGTTTAGTACATTCAGGAAATCATCTACAGACATCTTGTTTGTGACTAATATTATTAAATCTGCAATACCGGGCGAAAGACAAAGACTTTTGATTGAAGGTAAAATTCATCATGGAAGGTCAGAGTAGATTGGTAGTAGTAGATGCTTGTTTGATTTACCGAGCGTCTACTACTATGGCCATTAGCTCTATTCAATTCTTTTTTAATGTAATTAGTCATATTATAGGCTAATAATACTGATAATGATACTGATACGAGAATCGAATCCGGGACATCGAGGACAATAATCATCGACCATATATCTGCGCGTTTCTGCGACCATATATCTGCGGTTACTAGTATACCTTAAGCTGTTTATGCGAATACTTGGAAAAAGTGAGTTGATATCAAAGGACACCCAGATTTCTCCTTCAATCAATTGGGTATCCTTGATTTTATTAATAAAGTTTAAACTATTTTTGACGGATTTTCAGGGAAATTCCAAACTCTTAAATTCGTTGTTTAATCACTATACACAGTCGTTTCATTCGATATAAATCTCATAATAGATTTCAGTAAAATAGCTTACCGGAATTATAGGAATAGCTCAAAGTATGACTAGTATATGAATAGAAATACTTTATAAGACCTGTCAGGCAACGCTAAAGATAAGACTAGTACGTGAGGAAAATCAAGAATTTACGAAATCCACTTTCTGAAAATGTGTATAATAATGATTTTCATCATACCGTATGAATAAAACAATGAAATTAATCATATTTCGAATCTCAACTCACTTCGGAATTTATATCATTTTGTATGAAATTTAAATACGAATATAGTAACGTCAAGCAATTAAAACTAGTTCATGTCCCATTATTGAAAATAGGCAAATAAAAATTCAATGCATCCTATATATTCCGACGATACAAACAATTTTAAATCGAATTTATTGCAGTGAATAAAACCCCCTGACTTATTTTCTGAATGGGATACAAATTAAAGGTCCGATCTCGTCGGTATTTGATCATAATATTAATATTTATTGCAACCAGTTTCAAAACGTTATTTATTAATTATCATAATAAAGTTCGCCAATATTTGTTACATTATAATAAAAATTAGTTTAATAATAACAGTTCATAATTCCCCAAGAGTTATAAAATTAATAATCTATTAACCTATATATAACATGTGCAACTTACTCAACTTGAATAGAACTAACAGGAAGAACTTAAAACCACAACCACTAGTGCACTGTCAATAAATCACTTGAATTTATGAGTTTATGACACTCAAATAAAATGTAGATCATAAATCAAATGACATATAAAACATGTGCATATCTAAAACTATTCGTGTTTGTATGCATGTTATTTTGTTATTTTTGTCGCTAGTAGATACTGGAAAATATTTTCTTTCCATTCCATTCTGCATTCCTTTTTTGTTCTCTTTGTATTTTATTTGTTTCTGTTTTCATAGTTAGCAATCTTTCTATGTGAATGGTATCACATTCTGAATTTCCAGTAGAAGTATCACTACTATCAGAGCTTGTTGACTAGATCCCGTCTTTTCGGCATTTCTTTAGGATTTATTGCATTTGTCATGCGCCAAAACGAGTTTTATTGCGAAGTGTGTCAGTTTCGCGCACGCGACGAATCGTCTTTCGCTAACTGGCGTCGACTAGCACGAGCAGATCCCGTTGATGAAACTGAAGCCCAGCAGGCGCGAAATGGTGATGATGGTAGGAAAGGATTTGCACGCATTGCCTGTCGAATGCATGTGAGAAACGCATTTAAGTTTCAATCGTACTTTTCCGTTACGTATTTTCGACGTTTTCCTTAATTTATTACACTTACCTCAAAAGAAAATTCTGAGAAAAATCATATAACACAAGCATGTAATTCAGTGCAACACTTGGAAAGTCTTCCAATAGATCTTTTTTGGAGATATTGCTATCGAGTGATATTTAGAGTTTTACGCCTTCCTGGAAAATCCCTGCAGCGTTTCATATATCTAATCTGCTGGAATGTCTTTAGATGTTCGAGGGTCGCCCAATACCAGCGAATAGCTATAAAACGATATCAACGAATCTACCAATTTTTGGTGTAGGTGCTATCTTGAAATTTTATTACCTTCCCAGCTAGGGATTCTTCTTTATCGCCCAATTTTTGCTACGTTGGAGTCTCTTAAGATTCGTTCTCTCCAGTCGGAAAATCATCTTGATTCAATCATCATTTTATCAAGCAGTACTTCTTTGATTTTTTAAGATCATTGACTTGTTTTATCTAGTTTTTATAAGGTTTGGTAAAATATTTGGTTCTTTGGGTTATGTTATGTGTACAATCACTTAGGATAGGTTTAATTCGATTAAATTGGTTAGAATGGTTAGAAATGGGATTTATTATGTCAACAATTATGATGAAAATCACTTTTATACTCTGTCGCATAACTTCAAGTTGTAGTGATTGTCAGCGATTTTTATCATAGATTCTCTTAAATTAAACTGACCTGGGAGTACAAATAACCAGCAGCAGGAAATTTCAAAAAGAAGAAAATAACCGTAATTACTGCAAAATATATTTCTGGAGCACTCACAAATATAATATGGAATAACAAGCATATAAGCACAAGACCGAACTTACCGGAACTAGAGCAGAAACCAGCAATATAAAATAAATCAAGCGCACCACAGAAATGAAAACTTTAAAATCAATCAAAATAATCAACCAAAATAAGCAGTAATGCAATAAGAAGCGAATTGGACCGTTCGATGGACAAGAAAGCGACGCAGATACTAGAACCTGCAAGTAAAAAAGGATGCAGGAAGACTTTAGTGCAAAGTGGGCAAAAATCCATACCAAAAAAACCCCTAGGACGGCCACCAAAATGATGACTGGTTCAAATCGCAAGAAGATCCCTGAAGTTTGAATAAGGAAGTTGGAATATGGAAGACAGAGGATGAGCTGGAAGCTGAGTTATATACAATTGCATTTTTGTTAAGATATATTGAATTTGACTAATAATATATTAAATTAGGACCGGCTGGCTTAGATATGGTTTCGGATGTTTTCCCAACTTCCCCGCGTCACGGCTTTCCCTCTTTTATTATACGAGGTTGGTAGGCCGATATTTTTGTGACAATCTTTCGACAGATCATTACCTGAGGATGTAATGATCAAACCACGAAATCACTTTTACGTCAATGGTCTCTGTTATCGTTGGGTCAATGTTCTTTTTGTTGTGACTGTTTCGTTTTCAATTTTGCCCAGAAGGATATTTTGTCAGAACCTTCATTCCTGTTGCTAGTCATTTCTTGGACATACCTTTGCCAATCGTCCACGCCACAGATCCATAGATTACGATGCTTCCCCCAAAAGTTTTGTGTAACCTAAGAATAATATTGTTCCAGAGCATTTATGGAGAGACATCGGGTGGAATTATTGTTTCTACAGCTCTTGTATAATATGCGGTTTCAGTATCGCGTTTATTTAAGAAATTCCATACATATCCTTTATGAAATTAGTGAGAAATGTGTATCGTTCCACGATCGTTGTTCAATATATAATATTGCTTTTCTTCGCCGTCAAATAATTCCCCGAATATTTTGTTTTGTTGCGTACCTCATCTGTTAGTATTAGATAGATATTTGTATGAGTTTCCATTTTTATCGTGCCATAATCACGATTTAATTTTAATTAATTAATTTTAATTTAATCATTAGTAAGTTTGTTCCCTAACCCCCTATAACCTTGTATTTATATTTACACACTCCAGTTTGACAACTCCTCTATGAGTTTCCTCATAGACATGTAGGTCATGTTTTCTTCAGTATCGGCTATTGTCGCTTGGTCGTCGGTGAACAATCGACTGAGGACTGTGTCCTCTCCTGGACTTATTCCCATTCATATTTTTATTCATATTTCCTTTTTTATAATCTCAAGGCTTTGTTGATATTAATGTAAACTGTCATATGGGGAGTATTTAGTATATGGAATCATGTCTACAGAGGTTTGTTTACGTGACTGAATGTAAATTGATCTGTATTACGCGGAACCTGCCCAACCTCGTGCAAATTTGTATTTTTATTTAATAAAAATAAATTTATTGGAATTTAGCCCCCACCCCTTCGCTTTCAAGAAAAACATCTGTGCCCAGTTGTTATATGGTATTCACCAGTAATATGAAGAAACCTATCAACATCAAAAAAAGGCTGGTCCCATGACTTTCAGTATGCAGGAAGTTTCACTAATGATGGAGAAGCAGCCTTGTCGTAAACCTACGTTTACTAAAATGTACTCAGAGAACTCATGACTAACTTTAATCTTGCTCTTATCGTTAGTATCATTGTATATCTGTTTTACGGTGTTTACAAGCTATGTTTTGACTTTTACTTCTCTCCCATGTTCTTGACACGGACATAACAATTAACATAACAAAACATAACATAACAAAAGAAATATAGGTGGAAATTTGTGGCTTTTAATTGTATATTACATATTTTTTACATTGTAGTGTTGTTTCTCTCCGATAAAGTAAAATGTTCCTCAAAAAAGTAACAATAAGTATATTGTTAATAATAACAATAATAATAATAATAACCAATATATTAAACCGCATCACAAACATAATTATAATGCATCTGAACATCGTTCCAGCTCCATTAGACTGACGATTGACAGTACTATTCCTATAGATAAAAGATCTTGCGTTTACTTCGTTATAGAAAACGGCAAACAGTGTTTTTTTCTGCTTCAAACTACTCTTATCTCAGAAATCGTCGCGTCGACTCTTTGTCGAGATTTTCGATATCGGATATTGTGCTAAAACCCACGATTTTAGATTTACGGTATATTCTAACATAACATAAGGGTATTTGTTTATGTAATAGTATATGTTATGTGTGGTGGAGGCACGAATACAGACGAAAAATCTTGAACAGCAGGACTAGATTTTTGAACCCGGGAAACCTATATTTGTAATATTTACAATTAAAATAAATTAAGTCATAGAAATAGAGCGGTTAATAGTATCTACTAGACGGAGCAAAAAAATGTCGCGCGTGCGAGTTGATATAGGCATACAAAGCAGGCGAAGTGCAATAATAGTAAATTGTACAACGATCATATAATACTACCTATTTCTCACGATTATAATAAATGTAAGTCGTACGAGTGAGAAATGTACACTACACTTCGGCTACACCTAGAGTATAATATATCCATTTCAGTATGGATTTTGATTTAAAAATTGCAGAAATATCCTAAGGTTGGTCATAACCTTTCTGGTAGGGCAGGTAGTTTTAAGCAAGTCAGTAAAGAAATCTGTTCATAGTACCACATAGCTGCGTGCAGTAGTCGACGCGGCTGGCTCGCATTATTTGTAATTTGTCACACTCATACCTGACTTTCATACTTTTTCTATATTATTCTGCCATCAAAATTAAAGGTTATCTTTCAAAATGGTAATGCCAGACGTGATATGCCACTACACACATTTCGGCACTGCCTTGCCTAGAACTTCGTGTTCCGTCAGTACTAAAATGAAAATCCATAGGATGTGCATGACATTTCTGAATGAAAAACGATACTTAAAAGAAATATAATAGATTTCCCATCTTTATCAGTTTACCTTCTTTATCTGTTAAGTATAATTGGTTAGATTAGATTTAAATAAGACAACTTCTTTTTAATTGCAATAATAGTAAAATGAATATAGAGAAACTAAGATTTAAACAAAAAATTAAAACCTAATAAATTTGTCGTTATTGGCAGCAGTTAACAAGATATACGTAACAAGTGTCCACCGATAACGAAAGCAATAAAAATGCAAACAGCACTCTATCGCAGAAAACTAATACGGAAAATAGCCCAGTCCCCAAAGTTGGGCAGAAATGTAGCCCACAATAGAAAACCCCAGTCACGAAATGTTTAGAAAACACAGGCTCGCACTTTGCGTCTGCCGGCTGCATCCTGCGAGACCGAGTCCACAGCGTGGGACTACGCCTTCCCACTCCCTGCAGGGCAACCAAACCACCCGGCTCCGGAGCAACGTGAGCCGCATCGCAAACTCTCAAATATCCGTAAAACCTCCGCGAGAGCATCCCAATGGGTCCCTCGGAGCGGCTATGCTTATCTCATTTGCATCAACCAATAGTGTTATCCTCCTCATGCAGCTGGAAAATGAAATCAACTGCAACAAAAACACGTTTGTGTTCATCCCACGCATAGATAAGAAATATAACACTTATTTGCCAGTTTTTATCCTCGTAACAAAGACAATTACAACGGAAATAATAGAAACAGGGAAGTAATAAAAGGCACAGCGCGTGTAAATTCTATAAGTATCCAATTTACATGAAGTTCCACGCAATTACATCTGGGGACTTGAAAATGTAATTATTTCAGTTTTTCGCACTTTGCAGGGAGTGATTAATTTGAATTATACATTCTCAAGTTGACGTTTTGCCACGGTTACCAATTTTGTCGAGGAGCGCATGAT
>JAODAC010010976.1:0-25742 GCA_027575185.1 Mimaenictus wilsoni
GCTACAGCCGTTACGTGTTTTCTATTTACAAATGCTTTCTGTATGACTCGATTCAAATAAATGAGTGCATCCTCCGCACAACGATTTCGCCGGAAACCAGTTTGCAGCGGACTTCTTGTGTTCAAGATACCACGTGAGTCTTTTGGCAATCATCTTTTCTAATACTTTGCTCATGCATGAAGTGAGGGAAATTGGACGATAACTACCAATACTTGTGGGATCTTTGCCTTTTTTATGGATCGGAATTATGACTGCTCTCCGCCATGCAGCTGGGTAGGACACATGTCCCCAGATACAATTAAATAGATTTAACAGACTTAATTTTCCACGCGTTGGTAATTTTTTTAGGAAAACGTAAGGTATCTTGTCAGCCCCAGGAGATGACCTTCGTACCTTGGCCAGAACGTTGTCCAGCTCATTTAATAGAAATGGGTTATTGCATGAAGCAGATTCACCTATATCAGTAAAAGAAAATTCTTCTTCTTCTGATTCCTCTTTGAAGTCAATGAATTCTTGATCATAATTAGATGTAGCACTGTTTGCTGAAAATTTTGTAGCGAACATTTCACATATCGTTTGTTGATCTGTAATTTGTATACCATTATCCATTACATGTGTGATACTAGATTGTGTATGATAACCACCTAAAGATTTTACTTTACACCAAATGTCATGTGACGTTGTTGACGAGGATATGGATGACACAAATTCCTTCCATTTACTTTTCTTTTTCTCAATAATACAGCGTTTAGCAATAGTACGGCATTTTTTAAAATGTATTAAGTTGTCACTTGTTGGTGTTCGCTTGAAAATATTATAGGCTTGTTTCTTTCTGTGTACCACAACTTTGATTTCATTATCCCACCATGGTACCAACTTTCGTTTTATTATGTTGGCTGGACTCTTTGGGATTGCGCACTTTGCAGCATCAAGAACTGCGTCACAGAAATCGGCAACACGTTTATTAATATCGAATGGATAAACTGGGACTTTAAAAGATTTCTGATATAACATCCAATTTGCAGCGTGAAAAATCCACTTTTCTTGAGTGTACCAGTTGGATTTTGAGAATTCCGTCTCGATGCGAATAGGATAGTGATCGCTAAAGGAGTAATGTGGTGCCGCAGACCATGTAAGTTTATTAACAATACCTGGTGAGGATATACTAAGATCAATGGCAGATTCATCGCCAGTACCTGCATTAAAATGTGTCATGCCCCCATCATTTAGAAGAATGACTTTCGACTGATCTATCAGATCCTCCAAGTCCCGACCACGAAGATCTCTTTTTCTTGCTCCCCACATTGGAGAGTGTGCGTTTAGATCACCAAGTATCAACCACGGCGATGGAAGTTGTGCTATTAACTCTGATACCTTCGTTATATCCAAATATTGATTGGGAGGGATATAAATTGAGCATATTGATACGGTAAATGGGTATTTGATTCGAATGGCTACAGCTTGCAGACTCGATCGTAGTGGGATCTCCAATGGTGAACAATCTGGCCTCACCAGAAGTACAACACCTCCTTTTGCTCTATGATTACGAGTATCATCTCTTCGGAATATCTCATAATTTTTAATATTTATGGATCTCGAGTTATCTAAGTGTGTTTCTTGGAGAGCCACACAAAAAGGTGTAAATTCTCTTATCATCATCTGTAAATGGGTTAATTTTTGTATAATTCCGTTACAGTTCCACTGTAAAATATTTTCACACATACTCTGTTTCTGATTTTATTAGCTAAATGTAAGATGTAGTTAATCGGCAAACTAATAAATAAATAAGTAACCCTATGGATAAACAAGAGACAAATAGATAGATGAACAAATAAAATAGTGACTAGGTACAAATAATAAATAAATAAATAAATAAATAATAAACATTATTAGACGCTGGGGGTTTGCCCTTGGGCCAGCCTTTCTTTGGCTTTTTATAAAATTCTCCCATCTGCTGCTCTTCAGCATTTTCCGTACGTTTTCTCTTATCCGACTCACCATATAGCTGGTAGTCCATATAGTGTTCAGAGTCGATAATAATGGCTTCATCATTGAGGGGTGTTACTCCATCAGCTTGTTGTTCGCTGGCCTGTGAGCAAGATGGTGCGGTTTCAGATTGTATAGTCTTTACCGATAGCCATGTAGCCTCCGTAGTATTTATGATTGGTTTCGTAGGCTGGGTCTCGGACCCTACTTTTTGACTAGAGATTGTAGATTCGATTAAAGTTTTAATGAGCGGTGTTAACGCAGACACTAATTTAAGAATCAGTTGATCTAAGTCGTCAGATGTGACAGTTTTCTTAGCAGCGGTGGCATACGATACATTTGTTAAGCTTTTGAGGGACTCGACTTTATTTTTCGCTTCAAAATATGATATTTTTTCACGAGTTTTAACTTCTTGAATTTCCTTTTCCCTCAGAAACACTAAACACTGTTTTGAGTTTGATTTATGTTTTCCTTGACAATTACTACATACACTATCACCTGAACAAGGTTCACTCGGATGTGGGGCTTTTCCACATACACATACAGCTTGGAAATTACATCTATCTGAACCATGACCAAACTTCTGACAGTTGTAGCAGCGTATGGGTGACGGTATATATTCCTTTACTGGGAGTGAATGAAAGCCAGCTAATATTTTTTGAGGTACAGACGGTGTACTGAAAGTAAGGATGTGCTGTGGGGTTTCTATGACACCTTCATTCAGTTTCTTGGTGATTCTCTTAACACCAATAACGAATTGCCCCGACAAACCTTCTATTATTTCATCCGACGAGCAGTTAAGGAGATCTCGACAATAAACAATACCTTTTGAGTAGTTTAATGCGGCATGTGCCGTGACTTCTATTTCGAGATCTTGGAATCGAGTAAGGACCAGAAGTTTATTTGCTTGTTTCCTTGATGTCACTTCAACTAATAAACCTTCTTTTATCTTCTTTATACTGCGCATCTCACCAATATAACCAAAGAAAAATTTATGTATTAAGAATGGACTAACTTTTGCAAAATCAATGTTATCTAATCTTTTAACTATGAAGAACCGGGGCCAAGCCTCCGTCTCCAGCATCAGTTTTTGAGAGGGGGACCTTCGCGTGCTGCCGGACGCCGCGTCATTTTTTTTGAGGTTGACTCCTCATTAAATGATTGTTTTAACTTGGACATACAGAATCCCACGAGTCGGGCAGAAAATATCGGTCACTGGCCGCAGTGCTCCCTTACGTCCATAAGGCTATATACTACCGGAGGTCGCCTAGTATCCGGAGTGAAATAAGCTTAAAACTCACTTTCGCAGAGCTATTCATCCTTCGGCACTTTCGACCTTGGATTTCGGTTTGTTGTGAATAAGAAAGAAAAATATTGACTAGAAATGGCACACATATATAAACAGTGATATGCATTTGTCAACAATGACGTTATCATTGCCGAACATTCGACCTCGTGTCAATAAGGCTAAAAAACGTGGAAAAAATCAGGGAAAATCACAGCAATCAGTGGTATAAATTTCCACCAATATATTTATGATGTTATTTGTTGATTGGCACTAAATATACACACTAATATTCCATTAAAAAACCCAGAAACAGAAACGTCGAAGATAAAAATTTCACTTTCACAACACACGAGCGCACACTCGACACATCCGTTCGCCGTAGGGGCCGGACGGCGAGTGGAGATGCCTATTTCTAGAGCATCTTGAGTTTCTAGATATATCTCATACCAGTTTTCATTGAGGAATAGATTAATCTCGGGTCCCAGTCTAGGATCACCATTAAATAAATTGTCAAATTTCATATAACACTTCCCAATACGTTTGATTCTTGCTCGCGTATCTTCCAAATTATTGTCAATATAATAATAAGACCGGGGTACACAATCTAAGGCACCGCAAACTGACCATCTGATATGCCACAATAGGTAGTTCCGGGTGGGGGGGGTGAATATTGACATATTATTTTATGTATATACTACTTTTTTTTTCACTAAATAAATAATTTAAAAATAAAAAAAATAATAAAAAAAAGACCGACCTTTCCGCTCTTCAGTTTTCAACTTTGCTTTATATTCGATTTTTAAACCCTCTTAAACATTAAATTAGACAGAATTTGAAGATAACGCTATTATAATTCATAATTACCCATGGTAACATTCAAAGGTCCTGTCCATTGATATAACAAGAATTTGTCCTTTAATGTCATAAGTACCAATGAACTGTAAAATTGGCATGAAGAAAGAGAGATTTAATTCTTCGTTTTCAATCCAAATTTTCCTTGATTCGATTAAATTTGTAAGAACAATTGTAAGAACCAAATCTTTAGTTGCTTGCACTCTTAATCACTCCATATGGATTTTACCAATTGGTTGAATGTCAAAAGATTCATCTCCTAGGAAGAAGAAATGAATTAAGAGTTTTAATTAGAAAATTGAAGGTAATTATTACCAGTTTTTTTAAGAGCACTCGAATCGAGCATTGTCGAAGTTTTTTTCAAGGCATTCAGTTAAGTTTACCTTTCTATTGCATAATGTGATATAATTACCTGTAAAATTAATTTTAATGTTTTTTCATTGACACTAAATGTACTACAACTTACGAACTTTAGAATAAACAGATTTGTTTGACTGCCTCAAGGTGAACCAAACACAAAAGTAAACTTTTCTAAGAATACATACCAGTTTTATGAAGAATGTTGAACACATCATGTGTTTTCATTACATTGATTGGCATACTAATTATATGTACATAAAATCGAACTATTAATATATAATAAGTGTTCTCATTAAATTATTTGAAATAAACATATATTCACTTTATCTAATTTTGTTTTCAACGGATCTAATTTTAAGGTCTCACGCAGTGTATCAGAAAATATATACTTTAACTTGCTTGAAAAATCTAACACTTACAAAATGGATCCATTTATTTACATATAATTGCAAATAGTTACATAAAAACGAAGTTCCTTTGTTAACCAAATAAACCTTTATTGTCTTCTGTTATTAACTCTATCACCAAGTGTCTTATACATACACATCTTTAAGCAAAATACAAAAAATATTCAACATTTTAACAATTATCTATCCAAGAACAATTCATCAATGGGAATATGACGAAGGTAACTATTTATGATGGGATTCAATAGCATATAGGTCCCAGTCAATTCCAAAGCTTCCTTCACCTCCATGAAGACATTCATCCAATTCTCATTCATGAAGCCGTTTATCTCAGCACTAATTGCGGTATCATTAAATAAATTATCAAATTGAAATGTAAATTTCTCTATAGACGTGATGTTATTCGTCGCACCTTCAACCGAATTTTCAACATAGTAATACTTTTTACCATTGCGTTCTTCTATCTTTAGTCGTGCTGTATAATCAACAGCATAATTTGCTTAAAAATAAAACAATTCAAGATGGATTTTTAAATTTAAATTCAGGTAATTTCATTAATACTTAGGTGACAATGGAAGTTCCCTTGACCTTCAATGTGCAGGACTAACAATTTCCCATTTATTTCATATTTTCCATCGAAAATAAGTGCATCTGCTTGCATTTTCATGAAAAGCACGTTGTCTTTAAAGTCAAAGAAACGTATAGTTGACGTATCGATCCCACGAAATGTTGTGTTGTGTAGAATTATTCGCAAATCCTTCGTTCCTTGCAGATCTATTAACTCGAGGAATCTTGATTTGGTTGAAGGAATTTTGTAATCCTTCTCATCTTAAATCAAATAAATAAATTTTCATATGTTTCGTACTAAATAAGAATCAAAAGTTACCATTTTCACTAAGGTACGTCATAATTGCAGAGAAATTCTCCATTAGGCATTTAGAATCAGCTTTGTTCTTACATTTTTTGATATAATCAGCTGAAATCTCAAATTATCTCTGGAAAATAGACATACAATGTAAACACTTACGAATTTTGCAATCAACAAGAATGTTGCAAATAACTAGACCCAAAAATATAGCAGAGATTTTCTGAGATGCCATTTTGTATCAATCAATACTAATCTACTAAATCAATAATATCAATCTACTAAATTTTGACGTTATGCATTACCAAATAACAGTATATATACCTTAAAGCATCATTAAACAACTACGTTAAAGAGCAATTAAATGTCGTGACAACGGGAAAAACACATATAATAAAGTTAATTAAAGGTTTCTATTAATTTCCTATACATGTATTCTATCAATAGAATTGTAATTGATAAAACTGCGACTGCTTGTCTCCCAAAATTGCAATATTATGAGAAAGTTGAAAGATGCATTTAAAAATTTTATTTAATTTTTGTTTACAAAGTCATATAATTAGAACGTAATAATAAAAAGTAAGTAGCGTTAAACTATTTACAGTTTCGCGTTATTTAACTTTTCCTCATTGTATAATCATCTGTTTTCCCTCACAATCAACCACGGCGTAAAAATAAACATAGAAATGAACTTATAATTAAAGAACACAAAAACAACATAACATAACAATAAAAATTAAAATTTTCCTCCGCACATCTAATTCAAAGTATGTGGCAACTCTTCACTCACTTTATGGCATCAATTTTTCATAATTCATCCTCTCTCTTATCATATCATTCCCTCTGCCATCATTATATTATACCAATTCACTTTTAAAATTCAAATTTATCATCTATAAATTTCGCACAAAAAACTAGTTCTCATCCGCCATAATAATATTCCGTAAATTCTAATTAGCTTAGCACAATATATTCGTATGTACAATTAGTATTTTGGTATTTTATCGTACTTATATCCTTATTGTTGGTAATTAGTAGTAAAATCACAGTTTTCCTAAATAATTATCGTATTATTATTTAAATCGTTTATATTATTAACAAATCGCTCATGAAATCCGTTCTATGGCGTCTCCTACGCGTCTCATGTGCCTCGATTGCACAACACAGTTCTTATTACTATCTAATTAGTCGTTTTTATTTTGTTTACAATTAACGCACGCTTAATCTTAGTCGTAGATATTGACCGCAAATAACAATGGTATTTTATAACAATGTTCCATCGTTATGTATCAAGTCAATCTGGCCATTTTTTCTTATTTTAACCAACTATATGTACAATTACAACATTGATATTTGTATTTTCACAGGTTTACATGTGTTTTTTGTTATTTTCGTTTGTTTTGTATTGAATACTTCCTGCATGCACATTTTCGGTAGCGAAAATAGTTTCCCAATTTTCATAACGTAATATTACGTTAGTTAATCCAGTCTTGCAATTTGCTGAAACAATGCTGTGGGAATTTACGTTGGATGTAGTTAGCTCCTGATTTCACCTATCTCACTTGTTTCAACTATTTCAATTAGTTTGAACTATTTCGTAACTATTGGCAGTTGCTTTCGTGGTGCTCCTTTGCATATTGCAATACGGTACCTATGGCTTCTTCACTTTACCGTCGCTGGACGCAATCGATGTGTGCGACTCCGACCACATAGGAAAATTTTGCAGCAGTCTCAGGTAATGCATGTCGGCAGCTGCCGGCATCGGGAACGGCAACGGGGCACCGTATTGTGAATTATACAAACTCTGATAGTACATCGGGTCGATGATACCGTACGGCGGTTGAATACCTTTGCCCTGGGTGGTATTACCACCTGTGGGAGGTACAGGTGCCGCCGCTCCAGCCGGTGGCATAGAGAAATTTGGAAGTAGCATCGACGGCGGTGGTGGAGCATATTTGCTCTTGCCCTTTGTGGCAACGTTGTTAAACATAGCCGACGGTGCATAGAGATCAGTAATGGCATTGGTGCTCCGGGGAAGTGCGTAACCTTTTCCGTTTTCTTCCACACAGGGTACTTTACTACTCGATGCATAGTAATCATTCAGGGGACGTTTGTGGCCACCAGTTGGTAGTGGAGCACTGGGTATACCAGCTGAGGGAAGTTTGTAAGGAACCTGGGGAGCATGATGTTTGGTACTACTTGACAATGACGATGTCGAATGATGGCGCTGCTTTTTATGCAGTCTGGGCTGCTGTGGGAGCTGAAGCTGGGCAGTTTGAAGATGTTGTGGAATTTGAGGACTTGTCATCGGAGGCGTCCTCTGTCCATTGGGTCCAACAAGCGTAATCTCCAAGTTATTGTTGAGTCTCCTGCCTTCTAATAACGGCAAAGATGTTGCACTATAATGACCAATACCATTACTTGCAGGTGCCGGCTTTGGGGACGGTATGCTCGGCACCCGTACTAAATCTGCGGCTTTCTGAGGGCTCTTCACAGTCAGGTCCAATAAATCAGTTATAGATTTATAGTTACTACTTGAAGATGCACTAGATGGAGGGGCAGTTATAGACTTTGGAGTCTGCACTTGATGAATCTGTGGTTGAATAATATCCTTCGGATCACCATAGACGGTCATTTGACTTGGTGTGTAAATTGACTTGGATTGCACTACCTTCGGTGGTATGTTGAAAATAAACGGATATTTTGCAGTCTTCTGGGGCGGAGTTGCCTGAGGCGGTGGACGCTTAATCAGCGAGGCATTAATGGAGGGCGGTGGCATGTGGACTTTTTCCAAACTCATTTTGTGAATGGAGGACGTGCGTAACATCAATTGTGACGGTATATTACGAACAGGAGTCACCTCCAACCCGCCCTCCTTGAGAATATCAAGAGAATAACCCACATTGCTCTTGTTGTTATTCGTTGCACTGGTATTGTTATTATTATTAATATGGTTCGTATGGTTGGTGATTCTAATCGTGTTGTTGTTGTTACTCTTGCTAGAGTACGCGTCCGATTCAAGGTCAATGATATCTGGCGATTTCGGTTTGTATGGAACCTCGATAATATCCGCATCCTCAACACAATTGTCGGTTGTAGTCGTCGTCTTGTTCGGCACATCGTTGGCGTCATTGCAGATGTGTATATTCTCTTTACCTTCGGCTGGCGAAGTGCTCTTCTCAGGCGTGATGATTTGCACCGGCGCCACTGCCCCCGTGGTCGGCTCTGGATCCTTCTCGGGGATCTTCATCTCCTCCTTGATAAGCACCACATCCTCCTCGGGGGGTGCAGTGGCCACGCTAACAACCGCACTAAGTTCCTTATGCTCACGCATCCGTTCCGGTTTCACACGCACACTACGCAACGATTTAGTTGTCTCCACTTTGATATTAAAGTCCTTGCAGTCGGTTGGAGTACTTGGCGCTGACGTTGAAGGAGTCTGCAACTGGGGCACGGGAGTGCTGTTACCAGAGCGAGAGGTACCCTCGCTGGATTCGGCGTCACTCATGCTCGTACTACTACCAGTCTTACTCTTCAGGCGTCTACGTTCATTCGTCGGAATTGGTTTGTATTCCTCACCCTTCACATGCCTTTCATATGGTAACAGAAACCTGAACATAGACATAAAACACGATTAGCCACCGCGATGATTCTTTTAGACCACAAGACCTTACCTTTCATAATGACGTCTGATAACAGTTGCTGCACTTGTACTGGTCTGATTACCGCTGAGATCGTCAAATATTGACTTCCACAAACGATTCTGTGTAACAATGTCGTAACCGCCAATTTTCTCCACTTTCATGTAGAACGCGTAGAGATCGACTAAAAGCAACAGAGCCTGAATTAGTGAGCGGAAGTTTAAACACTTGCGATTAAGGATGTTTCGGTTGTCATCAAACTGGCGAGCAATTTGCAAATGGCAGAGGCGTCTTCGACTTTATGACCGCTAAACCAGCGGACAAGTATAAACAACAAGAAACTTACGCTCTCGATATCCAAGCGACGGTATTCGACCAATTGGCGTCTTGTTTTTCTTCATGAACGTCGTTAGTCGCTTGATGAAGTCTTGACTCTCGGCGTTGCTCTCGGATGCGCGGGTACTACGACGCGTCGCACCACGATCACACCGCAATCCGTTACGACCTCCACTGATCGTCAACTTGTTCTAATTAGATCGCAAAAAACAACGTACAATTAAATCAATGCATAAAAAAATCAATGTATGAATCTACTACCTTGCCAGAATTGAACACATTCGAAACGGATGATTCACTCTCGTTGCTCTCCGATCCCGGCGAGATACTCCTCTTTTTCCGCTTACCACGTGGTCTACCCTTCAATTTGGGCGCCAAGTGATTGCAGAGCAACTCGTGACCCTCCAGCTCCGGATAATCAAAGGTATCACGACAATACAATATCTTGGTATTATCATTCTTCACTCGAATGCCACCAAGTGCGTTTACGAAGCGATGCTTCAATTGATCGTCCTCCACCCCCTCGAGCCGCTTCAGGATCGCTCGATAACGACAGTATCGTGGATAACTGAGGATTATCACCGACGGTCCTTTCGATGGCTTGATGTCTGCAATGAAAAAAAAAAACCGGTTGCACTCTCACAGCATTTCGACCACTTCGGAGGACGTCTAATAACTAAAAATGAAAACTTAATGGAACCTTCAAGCGAGGACTATGTACTCAGAATGCAGTCTGTTTGGAAATACGGAAACCAGCGTGTTTTGCAATTAACATTCAAGGCAATATGCACGAAAAGAGCACCGATTGCATTGTTCATCAGGAGAACAATGTTTGAACGACGATGCATACACAATGCGTACATATTTACAACCAACAAAAAAAAAACTAAGTGATTGTTGAAATGGTTTATAACAGTACGCGTGGGTGTTGTTGAACATCGACCTACTACGACGCGCGAATAATAAACATTCGTAATCGACGCATTATTGCTATTTGCAACGGGCATAATTGCAACAAACACAATTCAGGTGCAAAAGAAATCCATGCGCCGAATTACAATTGCATTTTTGGGACATTCATACTGATTTTCGACCATTGTACAGAAATCAATAACTGCCAATTCGTTTTTCTTGTATTTGAATGGATCATAAATTAGTCTGAACAAATAACATTTAATTTATTTATTTTTTTTAGATAAGAATGTTCTGAATATTTACTCATAAAATAAGAGTGACAAGTATGTTTCCTTTGTTAATTAGATAGTAAAAATCATTGCGTCATTCTACTTCATAACAGACTGAGAAAGTAAAAGTTTGCAAACAATCCACATCTATTCACCTAGTAGTACGTTCATATGGATTGTGATAGTAATTAAGGCAAAATATTTTATTCATAATTTTCAAGGACGATAAAATTGTATGTTAATATTTACTGTACTTTGACATTGTTTCTTAAACTGGGTCATGTTAATGTTAACAAAGGTAGAATTAATTTTAAACAAGAGTGGGCAACTTAAAATTCCGATGATATTCCATGCAATAGCATCTCTCAAACTGTTATTAAAATAATGATAACAGACTATTGTCAAATTTAATGACCATATAATATCCTTAATATTGTATCCTATTCAATTCTGTAACTCACTATGCAATAAATTGATTATTATATCGTTGGTTGATTTATATTTTAAATCAATTTAAAAATGTCCATTGTATTTTTCATGGACAATCAAATTCAACAACGCATTTAATATTTATTTACATGGACATTGTTTAATAAGCAGGTCAACCTTATTATGTTTATAGGAATCAACATTCTATAAAAGTGATGAAAATGTTGTAGAATTCTTCTTGCTCAAATAAACCAGTGAACTCCGCAATCAATGATGGCATTGCTTTGTTGAAGTCGTACAATTACGTTCCACACTTTTCAGTAAACATTGCTTACCAACCAGCAGCATATAAACAAATACATACGAAACTGATTAATAATAGCCTACAACACTATCAATTATCCTTGCAACATAAAAACTGTTACAGATTATTTATTTCAATGAGAAATTTCCAATAGGTTTTACCAAGTCTTGAATGGATCCATAAAAACTACGTCTAGGCTTGAAGGCACTAGCATTACATAATCCCGATTTAGTGACTCAATTCCTGTGACAATTGTTTGGAAAATCGTGCAAAGATAAATAACGCTAATTGATCGTTTCCCTAATAACAAATTTCTCATTGCATTGTATGCATTGATGATTCACGTCGCGTCGGAGACAAACAAACGTGTGATATTTGAGTGAACTACTTGGAAATCAGCTTACATTTGATTATCCCGAGGACATAAAACTGAGTTATGGCAGAGCGATAATTACGTGGAAGGGGCAGCGTCATCGTGTGTGCGTTGATCGGACCCGGGTGACATACCGGTATAAATATGGATGCACGCTGCCATGTGGTTACCAGTCATTCAGATCGTCCACTCTTGCCGTGGCCGTTTTGCAGAAACGCAAAGATAAACACAGCCAACAATTTAATTAAATCGCCGTATTTTGTTTCTGACTGTAAACACAATTTGAAAATGGCTTTCATCAAAGTTTTCATCGTCTGCATGATGCTCGCTCTCGTCGTGGCTGAGGCCGCCATTGCTCCCGGCTACCGTGGATTGGTGGCGAATGGCAAATATAGCAGGGAGCAGAATTGCCAGTGCATGAACTGGCGGCGATGCGATGGCGAGATCAACAGCGAGTGAGTAGAAATTGAAAATAAATATCAAATACCCGAAATTTGAATGCATTCCGAGGGATGAATCAGGGAATAATCTAAATTCGTGTTTTTTTTTTCCTGCGCAGTGTGCAATGCACCCCGAGTTATGTAATGGTTTGCTGTATTCGCCCCACACCGGAACCAATTCCGGAATTTATACCCAAAGTTGAACGAGTGTAATCGAGCCATCCACATCCAATCACGTCCATTTAAATTACGTATTAATGCCAAAAATGTCATTCATTGTTTTAATGTAACGTTACCTTAATATTAAATACATTTTAAAACATTCTTATATATTTTATTAAATTTCTTTTTACACATAATTTCACAGGAAAGCAAGCATGGGACAAGATGAATAGGTAATAACTTCAAATTGTCTTATTAAAAATTCAAAATATAACATATATTACATTATACAACGAGCATATACATAGTATGGTACCAGTTTCCTCAGGAGAATGGGAAATTGCAGCACGAGCCTAAGGCAAATGTTGCAACTCATGCGATAGAGGAAAGAGTATTCCATGCGAGTTGAACACTATACTTTTTCTACGACTATTATGTGTGAAAATAATTCCTTAATTAAAATATGAAATGTGTTCATTATACAACAGGAGCAGAGAAAAAAACGCAGCGGCAAAATGCGGAACTAAAACGTGAAACTCGAACTTTGTTCTAAAATATTTCCTAATCTGCATGCAATATAATGTCCATTCTTGTACAGATCGATTCCTCATTAAATATAGTTTGGTTTGATATACACATTTACGCCTAAATGGTGGATAATTATTGAGATATATATCTGGTAAACAAACTTCTTTTCCAAAGTTTTATGTTATTCATTTTTTTCATATTTCCCATATTGCTAGGATTATAATTCATGCACCAATCGATGCAGCGTGAAAATATCTTCAAACTCATGGGCTCATTTTCATATGATTACATAGAACTAACATTATCACTCATGAAAGTTGCATCTAATAACGAAGTCTAATATGATTTCACTGACAGAGAAATGGCTAGAAATTACTTCTTCTAAAATTTTACTTTTATTTATACTTACCTTCCTCCAATATATACAAATCATATACCATTCGACTCTGAATGAAATTTGCCACCGTTTTTTAGATAACATGTTTAGAAATCTTGTTAGATATCATTATTTGCTCTAATAACGTCATCATTGACAATCTCAAAAATTACCCGTTCTAATCATTCCATTTGTATTTAATTTCCCTTATTTTTATTGTTAACACATAGTTAATAATAAAATAAGGTGTTTTAATATTTAAAATAATAATGTGCCTTGTTTGTGAATGTATTGTGTCGGTGGACGCTGAAAAATGTGTTTTGGTGTTTCCAAAACCCTCTGGATATGCCTTCATAAATGGACTCAACTTCATCAATCTATAACGTTTACTCTAGGCAATTAATCGAAATGGCCGTTGCACTAGTTGGTGACAAATTTAATTCTGAATCGATTAATATATGATTTGAATATATAGAAATGTGGCAAATGTAAATAAAAGTCTGATCATTAGAAGAAGTCATTTCAAGTCATTATTCTGACAGCTAAAATGTCGCCGTTATTAGACTCAAATTTTATGACTTCTAACATCGGTTTTAAGAAATAAAATGAAACAGTGTTCCAGGAGTTTAAAGCAATTTTCACGCTAAATCGATTGGTGCATGATTTATGCCTCTATAAATAAGGGAAATATGAATAAAAATGGAATGTAGAACAAGTCATTTTTGAGATCGGCAACTTTGACGTAATTAGAGTAAGCTTCAGTGATTTATAACATGATTTCTAAATATGTTATCCAAAAAACTGTTTCAGGAAACTGAGTCGAATGTTATATGATTTGTTGGAGGAAGGTAAATATAAATAAAAGTGAAATTTTAGAAGAAGTAATTTCAAGACATGTTTCTGTCAGTGGAATCATCTGCGTTATTAGACTCAACTTTCATGAGTCACAATATCGGTTCTAAGTAATCAAATAAAAAAAAACTATCCCAGGAGTTTGATGATATACAGAAATACGGGAAAAATGAAAAAATATGAAAAACTTAAAACTCGACATGTTCCGGAAAATTGGAATAACAACGTATTATTTTCAAATTCAACAAACATGAAACCACATATTCCGGCAACATAACGTTACAAACTTTATTACTTAAATATTTAGCCTTGAAGGGAATTAAAGTATAAACAACCTCAGGCATTTCCACTAAAAATCTTACGAAACTTTTAAGTTTCGTATATTTACTTATCCTACATACTTGCTGATAACCCAATTAATCATACTCACGAGACTTTCTTTTCTAAGGATGCGCCTAACAATGGCTATGATGTAATTACACTGCCCACAAAAGCCGATTGTGAGTAATTATCAAATTATCGTCAGTCATTCTCTTTCGAACCTGACCTAACAATCAATCGTAATAGGATATAGACAAACCGAAGAATACAAAACAAACACGGCAACAGTGAAGACAAATAGGAACTTTGCTATTTTAGGGCTCGTAATAGCCTCGTAAAATTCAATTCGAAGACCTAATATAATATGCAAGACAAACAACCAATATTTGGCGAATCCACGTTGCCCTTGAGCGACTATAATGTGCTCTGAATATTCAAACGATCTATTATAATATAATCATCGTATAAATCAAATGTCAAAATTTTCGAAAAGATTATTTCGTCGAATTTCAAATGGCACAATGTCAAAAGTTTCACTTGCGTCGCAAATTTACTGCGTACAGCGAATTAACGTGCAAAACGTGCATATTTTATTCGCGAAATGTGAAATTTGCATGAAGTATAAATATGTTTTGCAAATATTTGCGAATTGGCAGGTTTTAAATTTTGAAAGTAATTTGAAAAGTGCAAAAACGAGAAATGGCCGCTTTCAATTATATTATTACTTATTCTAGATACATTCTAGTTTTACTTCGAGTAAAAACTTGGATGGATGGAGGTTGGTAATATACTGTTTTATACATATGTTAAGAACAATCGCTGGTGTTTAATGTTTTGCAAAATTATTATTTGTATTGTTTCTGAAGATGCCAACAATGATTCGGTTTCGTTTAACCGATGTAAACGTGACTATTAGGAATAGACGATCAGGAAAAACTAGGTTTCCATAAGGTAGCAATGTCTCCTACCAGTGAAATAAGTAATTTTTGTTTTTCAGGGAAACCATTTAGAATAAAGCGTAGCCGGCCCGATCATCGTGGTTCAAATTAACGTCGGGCACTTCCCCGTGGCACTTCATCGTGGAGACATTTTATCGTCAGCATTATAAAACATGATCGATTGCTTTAATTATTATATAAACTTCCAGTATTAATGTTTATTACATGAGCAATCAGATTCTTTTTAAATTTTTGAAATAGCTCATATAGTTTTTGAAGAACTTGCAATTATATTTGCCATATTCATTGATTGCTTATTACCGAAATAGTTTTGTTTAAACAAAAATGAATTAGTATAAACGTGTTTACATTGAATGTCGATTGAAATTCCGCTTCGAATGATACCAAATTTGATAAAATATAGTAATTTATTGATTTCAAAATTGATTTCATCGCTTCCATGGTGTGTATAATAAACCAAATGTATTTCGAAAACACTTACAGATATTACAAAACTTCAAACAGAATCTGCTTGCTGTAATAAACATTAATACTGAAAATGTTCATGTTTTATAACCCTGACAATGAAATACCTTTTCTATAAAATTTTCGACAATGAACCACGATGAACAACCCTAGGCCCGGATAGACGATTTTTCGCTAAAAGTTTCGAGAAAACTTTTAAATTTAAAAATACATCTGCGGAGTAAGTCTTCTCACTTAAGTCACTTTCCGTCTAAAGACATCTGACACAAGAAAACATAGAGCTTACTAAAATAGATGAAGAAAACCATTGCTTAGCGCGGTTAATAGATCCAAGAGCTTTGTCGCGCTTAACAAAATCGCACTAACAAATAATTATGAGTTCTCAATTTTCTTAAATTTATATACCTATACATATTGAAATTTTCACTAAATATTTGCTATACAAATTTTTCAAGTAAATAGTTGGATAAAGGTAAAAGAAATAAAGTAATTTTAAAATTATATTTCTTCCGAAAATGCTTCAAACTTTAACTGATCAGCGTTTTTTTTTTATTTCCTCCATTTATTTTCTGATAACAGTCGACTTCTTTGGAGACTGTTCGATCTCAATTTGATCCTAAAGAAAAAAGAAATCTGAAACTGTTTCTTTTTTCTTTGGGATCAAATTCTATATCTATTTTCACGCAATAATTCGTTCTTACTAGGCTAAAAATAATCCAAAAATGTACGCGTATGAATACAATAATCGAGAATAACTTCAAGTTCATCGGTTGAGGGGTTTTCAAAGCATTTGAAAAGTTGTTGATGAGTAAATCAATACAATTATTAAATTTCTATGTCCATGTTTCATGTGCTAAATACATGTATACATCAATAAATTATTATAAGGATTATAACTTCGCCATTCCTTGAAATTCTTATATGAAATATTATATTGCATCATACATTTTTAAGATAACCAACTCAGGAAATCATAAAATTGAAAAATCGTTTTTTTGATCCTAGATATCCTTTAAGAGAGCATTTAAAGGATTATTGGGAAATGTCTAATCCCGAAATGTTAAATGAATTTTATTGTTGAATGTTGGATTCTTTTGTTGCAATTTAAAATTGCGCGTAATTTCGTGAAAATAAATGTTTATTTTAATCAAAGGTGCAATGAGTCAATCGAGCAAGAACGCTACTCTACTCTACACTTTATTCCAATTCCTACTACTCTACATTTATACCAATATTAATGATAATAGAAACGTTGAAAATTTAGGAACCTTATTTTTTTGTAACAATCGAATCAACTACTATGGTCATTAGCTCTATTCAAATATTTTTCAATGTAATTAGTCATATTATTATTATTATATAAAACGAAATGGATGAACGAAAATGGAAAACCTGGAAGCGGAAGGGTATGGATGAGTTGGTAAGCTTGGGTGAGAATTTGGAAAGGCTGAATGTGTTTAAATATTTGTGGTTCCACATTAGTTTGCCAGGAGTATGAAAGGAACATGTTGCATGTGTATAAGCGAAAGCTCGGTGTGCTTTAGCTGGAGAATGAATAAGAGTAGATGTGTGTATGGGGTAACAACTGGGAAGTAGCAATAAAACTTTGAGATGTATGTGTAAAACCTGGGTGGTATGGTGTGGAGGTATGGGGTATGAATGGAAAACGTTCGAAAGGGAACAAACCTGGTTCTTGAAGGACTTGATGCGGTTGGAACGATCCACTCCAGGATACTTCGTGCTTCAAGAATCAGGTAGAATAAGTCTACAATCGGAGGCAGTGGCTAGAGGGGTTAAATATGAGAGTCAAGTGGCACGAATGGCGGATGATAGATGGGTTAAGCATGTGTGGATATGGTGTATTAGAAGAGGGAAAAGTCAGTGGAGAGAGAACAGAAGAAGAACAATACGAGGCTGTAGGTATGTCCCAAGATCTGATGGAGAAATATCTGGAGGACGGGAAAATATTGGTTAGGGTGACCGGGCGAAATGTGGAAAACCATATAAGGCAGGCGAAAATTAGTAGCACTTCGTATAACCCAGACTATCAACGCATCCAGGTTATAGGTAGAGGAACATGGCACAGAGCAAAGCCGAGAAAAACGCCGAGAGCGAGGTGTGGATCAGAAGAGAAGGATAAGAAAGAATGGATGAATGTAGAATATAAGAGGTATGGATTATGCATGGCTGGTAGGGATGCATGGGAATATGTGATTAAGGAATGTATCGGAATAAATGAAGGATGTGTGCGACAGTTGAGAATGGAAGAAGACTGGGCGGGAAAACTGTTATTTGAAGGAGGGGAGAGGGTGGCGATCATTGTGAGTATAGTGGAAAAGAAGAAGAGTAGGGATTGGTAGGTGAGGGAGTAACCTTGATTGATTCTTGTTGGCTATGTAGTTTCTGAATTTATTGATACTGTGAATCTAGGTATGTTAATTTATTTTAATTTTTCTTATTGTAATAGATGTTTTTGTTTTTATTTTTATTATTATGTTTTTGAAGAATATTGGCTGTAAAATGGTGTAAGGTTATTGAGGTTAATGCCAATAAAGGTCATATATATAGTCATATTATTAGCCATTGATTGATACGAAAAAAAATTCATTTTACAATACGTCGCCACTGAATCCAACTTGTGATCAGCAGTTAATTGACCATACCGTTGTGCCACTTGGCCGGATAGGCACCTCAATTAAATTATTACGAGATGATATATTTTATCGATAGTTTAAATTTATGCAGAATTCGAGATAGGTTCTCAGTTGAGACTTTAGTGCAATTTTCCTTGTAAATTTTAAAAATATCAGCTAAATTGATGTTTTTAGTCCACCGAGGCAGCATAGTTGGTAGTGCTTAGGGCTACCACGCAGGCGAATGGGTTCGATTCCCGGCGGAGAGCACCTATAAGTGTGAATTAATTAATTAACGAAATGACTAGTCTCGGGATTAAATATAAAGTAACTTGCATGTTTTTTAAATTTATAGAATACCCTTTTTCTTTGATACCAATATAACTTAAATATTTAAATATGTATTCAAATATTTGTTTGTATTTGTGTAAAGATGTAAAGATGATTTATAAATTTGCTGAGGATCCTGAAGACAATTAATCTAAAAGTTTGAAAAATTCTTCTGCTGGTGTAGGAATACTTGATAAGTTTCCAAAATGTTAGAAATAGATTGTTTCAAAAATTTCAACAGCAATATAGCAAATATAATCTCATATCTTAGACTAATCAATACATAATCCCATTACAGCGTCTACACGTCGTAAACAGCAGTTTATAACCACCGACTTCGGTGGTTTTGGGGCGCGCACAACATAAAACTTTGATTGACGTTTCCACAAATTCAGTTCCATTAACATTTAAACTGTTTGAGCGCACCGAGAGTGCTCTCACAACCTCCACCCGGCAACATCATCATCATCATCATCATCACACGCGCAATTCAAAGTTTCGCCAACAATTTCAATTAAAATACATGCGCCAAACGTTGTACAAATCACGTCTTTCCTCGTCTACGCAAGGAGTGAAAAGCTAGAAAGATGTAATACGAAACTGTAAACAATTTCGTAATAAGACTATTGCCAACAAAGTTCGGAAAGTTTCATTCGGAAGGAAACATAAACGTTGATGGAGCTTTAATAAGGTTCCGTTTTTAATACGGTGCAGGTAATAGAGTATTATCGGATATTCATGCAAAATAGGCGTGAAGCAGAAGAGGAAGAGAGAAAAAAACCAACCTGATAATTTACGCTCACGTTCCACATCGGAAAAATCCAGCGAGCTTTCCGTGAGGCGCGCTGAGATCTTCGGCTCGGGGATGTCCAGCGAAGGGTCGCGTTTAACGTACCGCGCACGCCGTCCCCAACCCCACTCGGTATCGAGGGTGATCCATGTGATTAAGTCCTCCACACGCAGCACAACCTTCTCCGAAATGGCCAATACTTCGTCCTGTAAAAACAATATTACAACATTATTAGATGATCATACAAATCATAATCGTAAAAAAGCATATTAAAATGTAAATATGCCAACTTTTAAAAGTTGAAACGTGACATCTTTTTAAGTAAGTTTTTAATGTCTCTTAAAATATTAATAATATGTAAATTATATTGGAAGTCCTATAAAATCTACTTGAAAAGTATTTCGAATACGCAGTGAAGTGGTGGATGTTCTGGATGAATTTGCAATTACCATAAACTTTTATAAATCCGTAAAAAATCCAATTAACACTGACTCGTTTTATTTTTGTTCTTGCTTTACAGCTAACCGTAAAAACTTTAGTGATTTATCTTGTTTTGCGCTTTTTTTTTGGGAGGAGAAATACGCTGTCATGACAAAGTTAGTTCGCTATATTTCGTTTTTAAAGTTATGTTCGTTTATTTCTAGCAATATAAGACAGGGAGATTGATGTGTTTGGGATAAGGTGAAATTAAGGAGCTGGCGGGGTGGGGGGGTAAATTTCTTTTGTATTTTTTGTAATTCGAGTACCTTTCAATGGGAGTCACTTGAGTAGTCTTCGTAAATCTGTCAAATGTTATTTATTATACTAAACTATTTTTCTTCAATATGTAATAGTAAATCAACACTTTGCAACTTATTCAAGTTAATTTTAATAAAATTGAACGAGGCATTTTAGTATCTGTATATAATGTATATTTCTTTTTGTATATAACCTCCATTTCCTTTAATTTGCCGCCCTGGAGTGATTAAAGAGCTCGCGGCAGGGACTTTTAATTCTGTTTACAAACCGCTAGAGCGCCCCACTACTACTACATGATATTAAAAGTTCTGTTTCTTGAACCGGAATCGACGCGAGTGCGCCCCACTATTGCTGGGTTCTGAAGGTTCTGTTTTCAAAACCAATATCAACGCTATCAATAGCTAATGAAAATAAAATAACTTTCATGCGTATAGCCTTTTTATATTACACTAGGTGGCGCTGTAACCGAGTTTTTGTTCGAATGTTTCAGATTTGAGTGCCTCTTATGTTCATTGAATGGATTGTGTAGCTATAACAGTTTAGTGAAGCTTATCCTCGTACAGATGGCTCAGAAATCGTCAATTAGTAAAAGTATCAAAACACAACCTATCAATACTTTCGATGCTTATTGATATCAACATTTATGACACCACTATAGTTGGTCAACAGAACAAAACTAATAACTCAAATATTCTTGACGAAAAAATAACTTTCATTCGCTAAATTCACCCTGCATACTCTCTTCTACAAGGACACAATTTAAGCAAAGGGTGAGTTCGTTTTTCTTACCCCATTACATAGATTTGCACTAATAATCAGATTTATTTAATCAGAGATATTTAAAACGTCTTTTAAGAATATCAACGTACATAAACTAGTATTATCGGTAATAGTTGTGTAAATAGTTAATAATGGAGATTGAATTTAGTTTACCCAAAATCGTCCGCAATTTGGCCCCTTCCGGTACCGACGGCAACGGCCGCACCAAGTTACCCACCCATTCAGTGGCGAAAATGGGATAATATTGTGCTCGCACGCTCGCGAATCTCGCGAGTTACCAGTTTGAACTAAAGCGCAATATTGATTTTGTACCTCTCTTGACGTTTCTGTCGTCGCCGGTGCTAGTGTTTGTGTGTGACGACTTCGCGGCCCAGTACGCCGAGGATGCGGTGACGATGATGGTGGGCCGACCACGTGGCCACGGCGGCGGCGGCCGGACGAAACTGGCGGAAAACTCGGCGCGCTACGTGTCGGCGGGACTGCAAAGCAGGTGCCCACGCTCACACATACACACACACACACACCCCATAAAATACTCGACAACATGTTATCCAACTATACTTCAATACACTATGGCGCATAAATCAAATTTGAGTTGCATAAGCTGCTTAGCTCTTAGGTAGTGGCCCGATGCTAATATTATGTAAATCCCAGTGGAGATTAATTTTGTTTTCAGGTATTAAAAAGGAGTTTAATTATTAAATTAAAATTTAGTCATATTTTTAATCATGTTCCATTTTTCATTTGCATTAACAATACTATTTTGTAAGTGTATATAAGCGGTAACAGGTAACGGCAAAATGCGGAACTAAAAAGTGAAATTCATACTTTGTTCTAAAATATTTTCTTATTTGCATGTTATAGAATGCCCATTCTAATAAAGAAAATTGAATATTAATATTAAGAAAATTAATATTTAAAAAATGCAATGAAACGCTAATATTGAGAAATATTTTTTAATCTTTGACCAATATCTGAAATATATTGGCTTCTACTTTTTATTTCTCTTTTTCCTTATTTTTGATCGGGCACGCATTTCCAATGCATTTTCTCCTTAATTTCGTGCTCTTTAAAAACAAGTGCACCTCAACGAACAATCTCTTCTGGCCTCAATCATTGTTAAGGAATCCCTTGCAATTTATTGTCATACAAGTTCAATTAACAACGGTTTGCTAACTAATGCGACACATTCACAAATGTGCAGTGGAAATGCTGAGCAATTAACTACTTAACGCTTATTATTAGTTCGGTGGGAAATACGTGCACGTGCATTTTTGGTGCGATTTTCAAATGCATTTTCCAATCTAGAAGAATATTCCCAGATAATAACATTTTATCTGGGACAAAAGATCTCCTTATGACCAGCTCCGTACATAATTACCTGAGTGATCTAATTGCAAGTAATATATGTTACTTACCCATAAGAAACGCTATCAGACATTTGTAGCTATCTTCAAAAAATAGACAAATTCAACAGATATAAATTTCGGACCTAAAAGCACGTTTCCTTTGCATTATCAAAACGACTTATCAAATAATTAAATCTTATTATTAAGTAGTTTATTTTTGTTTGATTTTACCAAGCATCGACTGCTACGGTTATTAGCTCTATTCAATTCTCTATTCAATGTAATTAGTCATATCAGAGGCTAACACTATTGATAAGAAGAAGAATTCACTTTACTATGCATCCCCACCGAGAATCGAACCCGAGACCTCCATGGACAATGGTCATCGATCATACCATTTCGCCATTTGGCTGGACACTAAGTAGTTTAAATGAAATTTGAATATTTTCTATTAAAGATGTAATATAACATCGTATTAAACTGAGAACGACTTCCGAAATGCATAAACTTCGGAAAACAAGGCGAATCAGTATGCGTGCATATATATTGCACATGATTAGAATTCGTAATACGCCCGGACGATGGCAAAGTCGCGGCAAGTGGCCGGGGCCAACGCGCGTTATATCATCAAATCTCATGTTGCTTCTTCCTCCACTTTCTCCACGCGGCCACTGCACATTTTCCCCCAGCAACGCCCGCGCGCCTCCTTCTGTTTCGCTCTGTTTTACTTCCGTTTAATTCCGCCTGCGACACATTCGCCTGTGATTCCACCTACATTCCACCACCACCACCAACACCGCCCCCCCCATGCCGTTTCCTATTTCGAATCGATACATACCTGCCATTATCGTTTATAAAGCACGTCGAGACCAAGACAACACAAGGTACTACCATCTATTAATTTAATATTTACTCTTCCCGCTTTGTGGAAGAGCAAATATTTTTAAAATGATGAAAAATTATAACCGAATCCTGGTGAAAAGGACGAAGGGAAAAATAAATAAATGTAAAAACCCGCGCCGTGTGGAAGCTTTTAGGTCATCTCGTTTCGCTTTACTCGTGGTTTAATACATTTGAGTGGACATATATCTTTCCGCAAATGCGAGTTCCAGAGTTATTTGTAATATTATTTGGAGTGTTGTCAAGAAAATTTATTGAAAAGCCTAGTTTGGGAATTACTATAATTTTTCTGTTTAAAATTTTAAGGTATATATTCATAAACTATGTCTGTTAATTAAAATATGAAAATTAATGTGATAATTAAAGTAAATAAATTTAAACAACTATACGCAGCTGTACATATTCAACAATATACAATATTCAACAAATTCAAACTATCTTCAATACAAAGCGTAATTTTCGTGCTCCGAATTTCCCAAAAGTTGTGTTGGCGCATACACCGAAAAATGTCACATTAGTTTATTTGCCACCCTCAAAGCACAAAATGAATAAATTTGTTTTTGTTCACGTTTTAATTTGATTTTGATTTCAGTATTATATTATTACTGTAATTTCACAGAAAAAATATAACATTTGCATTATTATTGTTATATTTGATTTTATATTCATGTATTAATAATATGATTATATGAATATCATGAAGTCTAACGAAAACGGACGAAGAAAATCGCATGCGATTGCATTAATGGCAGAAGGAAGTTTCAGCTTTTGTGTATTCAATGGCAAGTCGTGGGACGTGGTATACGAAAGCGGGGGGGGGTGGAAAAGGACGCGAAATCAGAGCGAGGCGACGCCGACGGTGGGGTGATTCCAGGCGTGCAGGAAGTTGGTCCTTGTGCTGTGTCCTTGTCGCTATGACGACCACGTAACCAGATCCACGGATTGGGAGAGAAAATAACTAACTCAAGCAATTATAACTTATTTAATATGTACCACAAACATTTCTTTTATAAAGAATCCATTTTCGTAAAAATATTTTAAAGTTTTTATCGACATTACCGTGATTAGAAAGATTTATAAATGAAATAAATATTTTTTAGGAATACAGGTAACCCTCCTCGTTAACGCGGTCTTGCAAAACGAGTTTTTGTTAGCACATTTGGCAACAAAAATCATGGATGCAAGTGATCTGCCTGATTAATTTTTTTGCGTTTCGTGTTTTTAATGAATTATTATTTTTAAATAAATTTCTTAATAATTAAGAATTTGATTCCAATGAAAAAAGAACCGTGGTATACTCGACAAGCAAGTCGACTATTCCCGGAAAATAGGAAAGTAATGAAAGAAAGAAAGAAGGATACATACTGTTCAGTTAAAGTTTGATGCATTTTTCTGCAGAAACGATCATTATAATTACTTCCATTGGTATAAAAGTTTCTCTATAGATCAAACAAAAATGTAACGAAACCCGAAAAAAAAGTCATGGAACGGCACTCAATGGCCAATTTCGGGCTAAAAACGCGGCATAAATCAATAATTCGAATTTTAAGCACTTCTTTAACATTTTTTGCGTTCTGTTTATTGTAAATATATTATTGTAGTGTATTATAATTATTTTTTGTGATTTCGCCTTTTTCCGTGGGGGATGACCCTTTTATTTGCGAAGAATATACCTTATTTCATAAACATTTTTCGAGGAGTTTAATTTTAGTTTCAAATTACTCACAAAAATATGCACTTTCAGATGATACCATACACCTAATTGTTTGATTGGAGGGGAGTGTAAACGTTACCCTGGAAAATTCTTGTTATTCTTTATGAGGAAAAAAATTCACAAGAATACGGTCAGATGATACTGCACACATAATTTTTGTTGGGGGGGATATGCGACGTTATAGGCCATCACCTATTTAGTTCAAATGTCCCCTTGAAATATTCTGGTCACTTTTTCAGTGACAATTTTCATTTTGGTCTCAAATTAGTCACAGAAATATGTACTTTCAGATGATACGACATACTTTATTATTTGGTTGGGGGAGGGGAGGGGGGGGGGGGAGGGGGAGTCCATTTATGTTATAGGATACAACACTTCAG
>JAODAC010010987.1:0-25737 GCA_027575185.1 Mimaenictus wilsoni
CCAATTGCTCACCATCCAGTTGCTGCCTACTCTGCTGGATACGCCCATGCTGCCCCATTGGCCTACTCTGGTCTCCACCACTATTAAGAAGTTTTACAATTTTTTCCATGAAAAATTCTTTATACAAACATCAAACAAACTTTATATTATATAAATAAAATTATTAAAAAGAACTTTTAGGATTTTTTAATCAGCTTTCCTACATCATTCACTATATTAGGTAATATCACTTAAGTAATAACATTGACCACACCCATGAAGCGCAACGTCTAGCAAACACATGAAAAGGAAAAGTTCAAGTTCATTACAACGCCTCGCATAAACTCGAATGACTTAAGCAACTTTACTGAACCGTGTAATATATCTGATCATATAACACTTAACCTACGCTAGTTACGCATGTTGAGCATGCGCTACTTAAGTCTGGTTCTTGACATTATTAACATTTGTAACACATACGTTACATAATTTTAAAAACAGCTGTTACTCTACTTACAATTATGTTATTACTTACGTTAAATTATTTATTGCCTCCTTCATTGTAGTAATTAATATAATTAAGTTACCCCCTGCCTCCCCCCCTCGTAAATTTTCGCTACTCCTCTGAACCCCGATTTTACCGGTGCATGAGATCATTCTTGCAATATATTGTTGACATATATATTATTTTTTGGAAAAATCAATTAAATTATTGTTTATAAGACAATTTCCGGAGAGTATGCTATAAATTTAAAATCAAACTCCTGAGGACACACTCAAGATGTCTTTTATTACAATATATTATTGATATCATTAACCGATTCCACTGTTGGTTGTTGGTAAAACATGTTGGTAATTAGCACAAAAGATATACACTTTTAATTAATGTTTCACAATTTGGTTTCATCAGGTACTATCCTGTTACAGTCTACAATTCGCATATTTATAGAAAAAAAATTTACTATGGGGTTACAATATTGTGAGTGGGGGGAGAGCTTAGAATTAGGTTTAACTGGTCATTTAAGACGGTATTCGAGTTTACGTTTATGGCTCGTCTTATATATATTGCTTCCAGCGCATTGAGTTTGTGGCCTTTGAGGGCCACATGTAGGATTTTTAGGCATTCTATGAAACACCTGTGTTCAGAAGCAATAAGGTGGTCAGCTAACGCAGAACATTTGCGTCTCACCACTAACGCTGGAAATCCCCAATGCACGATCGTGCAGTTTCAGTAGACTCGGTTAGTTTTAGTCAGTTCGGACTTAATTTGCGAGCTAGCATGTTACTAGCTTATCGGTCATGTGTCCATTAACTGTGTAAAATTTATAAGTGTATAAGAGGTTCTTGTGTTAAATCAATATATTTGTGGCGGCAATCCATTGCCGCACAAACAAGAAGAATAAACATCATCAAGTCACAATTAATATCAACAAATCTCAAGTACCAACCTCATTAACAATCCGTAATCTGCACAATCAACATCCGCCTAGACTAAATATCGAAAATGCTGGCACCTCAACACCGACACGGCGCAGCGAGATCGCGACCACGTGTTCCGCTGTGACGAACTGAACAAATGGTCGCGTCAGCATTTTCACCTGGTATATATAGTCCACAATTCGACACCATCAATAAGTTCAGTTGGGTTCTTCACCGAGTCTTCACACATTCAGTCATCAGCATCCACCTCCAGCGAGTCTGATACCAGCTGCAGCCACCAGAGAGTCAGAGAGTACCAAGAGTCTTCATCATGTCCCTCACCAGTAATCTCCACCGACGCCAGCTGCCGCCTCCGCCTGGATCTCCTCGTTGTATCTCAATCCCATTCATTTGTATATATTTCATTACATGTATTGTGGTGCACAATAAAAACCCACATATTGTTATGTTAAAACTATTCGTGTACTATGTGAGTGTTCATCATCTTGAAGCCATCCCCATTGTCTTGCACCCCACAGCCTAGCTAGCCAGCATGAGTGAGGTACCAGCACGAGAAGGTACCTGTTTAGTTTGAATAGCCATGTTCAGCCAACGAGCAGAGAAATCATCCACTATGTCCTCGTACGGTCCAGAGATGCCCATCGATAAATAATAAGTATCATTTATAAGTATCCCCGGTACAACGCTGTAGCATGTCGAGCGAGAATAGCAAAAAGCCAAGCGAGTCGTCCCCTAGCAAACCCCCGTGTGAGAAAGCGCACACACGCTACGCGACATTTGGTGGAGACGCCGACGTATGTTATGCCACACTATTTTTGACAACACCCTTTCCCTGAGTATATCATTTTTATCCCTATCTCATCGGTGAATGATATCATTTTTGCAATATATTATAAACACAATTAATTCTTAGAAATATCTATTAAATTATTGTCCCTGAGGCCATTTCCAGAGAGTATGCAATTAATTTTATATAAATCTGCTTCTGAGGACACTCTTGGTTATATCATTTGATATCATTAACTGCAAAATATTGTTGGGTCATAGTATTTTTTCTGATTACTATCAAAAACTTGATGCATTTAAAGGTTAATGCTCACTATAAAAAGGAAAGGCATACATATGTTATCGTTACGTAACAAAGTGGTTTATCCTCCCATAAAAACTTATCACATCAAAAAATTAGTCCACATAATTTATTAATCATCATCCACAATTAACACGTGTACAATTAAAAATGATATTTAGAGGCGTATCCGTAAGATGGGTAGCTGGAATAACCCAAACTGTAGCTCTTACTCACAAGAGGAGCAGAAAAATGGGAGGAGTATAAATGATCGTGATGGCCCGAATACAAAGGGGTGGAGTAACTATGCAGGGATGGTGCATACGACTTGATGACTGGGGTGGAGACTACAGTTTTATGTATAACTGGAGCAGACACCACAGTTTTGGTCACAATAGGGGAGGAGTAAACCGAAGGAGTGTGGTAGTGCCCGAGCGAGGCGGAGTAGTGCGCAAGTGGTGAACTGTAAGCCAATGGTGCCGCGGAGAGCGTCTTGGAGATGACCGGCGCTGAGTACGTCGACAAATGAGCGCCTCCGTAGTGGCCGGCTGTGTAAGCCAGGGGCGTGGCATACGAATGGGCGTAACCCAAGCTAGACTCATACCCAGCATTAGCCAATGAGAGGAGTGCCACAAAGCAGAGGATCTAGAAATGTTAAATTTATTATGAATTTATTTAATTTAAAATAATGTAATGAAAAATGGAAAAATAATAATTTAATGAAAAATTATTAAGTTTATAAAACAAAATAATTTTAAGAAAGAGAAAGTCAATGAAAAAAAAAATGAAGAAAATTAATGAAAACTAATAATTCTACTAATTATAAAATATCAACGCTACCTTGAATGCCATTTTCTTTCGTTCTGAATTGGTAGTAGTCGTAATATTGACTGATGTCCAATGAAGATCGGCTTGTCCTTTTATATCACGAAAAAGTGCGCCAGAAAGATGTTAAGATGTAAAATTACAACATTATCGACATGAAATTAAGTAGGTTTCGTCATTTCACTATGGTCAACTGGAACTGATCGAAAAGAGACCGTGAACGTTTTTTTCTGTTGCGCATCTGGTAAACTTGATATTGGTGCAGTAATTAACTGGTTTACGTTAATTAAAGTTGAAACGAAAATATTTGTTGATGTGAAAAGATTATTATGAAAATGTTGCCGAATAACATGAGAATATTACGAAAAAACAAACATCGTAAACGAATGAAAACATTTAAAGCCTCAAAAAATCGATTATTTGAAAGCTAATCAGTAAGCTAGAAGCTCAATCAATAGCTAAACTATTCAAGAATTTTCCCTGAAAATTATAAATCATTTGCTATAGTATTTATAAATTTATAGTTTACAAAGCCGAATGTGAACATACAATATTTTGCATTTTGCGTACACGATTGAGTAAATTTTATTAATCCAAATTGACTGAGTCATGACTCATTTTATAGATAATTAGATTCTCTGGAATATGGCGTTAACTCTTTTTTGAAAAAGGGTATATTAACATAGTATTTTTGTAAATTTATGTCGAAATCCGCTGCGAAAAATGTACTTTCAATTTAAAGCTCAATAAAACATGCAATGTAAACATTTTCTTAAAAAAGCTCATCGTCATATTCGAGCAAATTTTATGAACTTTGCAAAATCATATTGGTTTTTCAATTTTGGTCAAAATTGAGAAAGCTAGAGTGTACGCAGCTGAGCGATTCCGAAGAAGTTAATGTATAATAGTCTTATTTTTATCGAGCTTTAAGCGTGTTTGTCTTTCAACGTTGTTTTTTGATTTTGCGTACACGATTGAGAGAATCTTGATGAACTGATTAAACTTACTAATCAGTCATTTTATAGATAATTAAATTCTCTAGAACATGACGTCAATAGTTTTTGGCATAAATATATACTATCATATTATTTTTGCATATTTATGTCGAATTTTTATACGAAAAATGCAGTTTAAATTTAAAACTCTATAAAGACATATAATTTTATATTTTTTGTTGGAAATTCTCGACGTCATATTCAAGTAAATTCAATGGACTTTGCAAAATCATTTTGTTTTTTCGATTATGGTTAAATTTGAGATCGCTAGAGTGTACGTAGCTAAGAAACTCCAAAAAAGAGGTGATATAAATATGGAATAAATAAGTTAACCATTTATTCCATATTTATATCACAAATAATGGAATTTTAATGTGTGATTAATCATTTATCCACAAAAATAATATAAATTTCTAAAACGCTTTGTAATGCATAACAGTGAAATACATAACATTAAATCATAATTAAAAACCAAATGCAATTAGCAACGGTTATCTGGTGCAGCAGATGCAGCCATGCAGCGGAAATGAGCAAATGTGTAAACCACAGTCTGCAATTGCCCAATTCGTGCTAGTAATGCAAATGCACTCCCCTCCAACCTCTCTACTCTACGCCCCCATTTTCCCTAACTCCTCCTCCTCCTACCACAACTCCTCCTCCCTCTCCGACCAACCTCCACTTGTTGTTGTTGTTGAGCGTGCGTTGCACATTTGCCAGCTACGGTCGTGAATTGTTTCGTTCCATTGTCACGTCCACAACACCGACGGCGATGACGTGGTGGAAACACGTACGGAAATCGCTGTTGTGAAGTGCTTTTAGCGGTGTGGTTGACCGGCCGCAAAACATCACGTCCGGAATGATTACGCTCTAGTCGAAAGATATGAGCACGTAATTTACGTTTGTTGGATGGAATGGGAATGGGATAAGGTGGATGAGACGGGAATGGGAATGGAATTAGAAGAGGAATGAATTGAGGGCAAGTACGATAGGTCGTTTGAAATTGAAATATGTCTGTATTGCATCCATAAAAACAAACAGGTAGGAATGGGCGAACGGGAAATGTGAAAACATTCAAATACGGGATGTTATAGGATAGGTTTTTTTAGGAGGAAGGGGATGAGGAATACCGGAGTAGAGAGGGGTAAAGAGGAAGGGAGGTCGCGCGTAACTCATTTCTGCGCTATCGCAATATTAGCAATGGTCGTAAATTTGCAGGTTTTATTCGCTATCAAATGGCGATGGGACGCAGCTGGATGATTTATGCGACAGAAAAAAGTGGAAAAAGGGGAGCCAAGGGATGAAAGATTGCAGAGTTCAATCGAATTACCCAATCGAGAGGTTGCAGCGAGAGTGTATAATAGAGTGAGGGGGGGGGCTATAGATGGGGTTATAGAATGGAGGAATGAGTGCAAAGATTGGAAATCTTTGAAAGCACTACTTCTCTTCTATAGAATTGAAAAGTGGTAAAGTGAGGAAATGTTTAGAAATTGATTTATTCAAAAATTTCAAAAAATATGTAAAACTGAAAGAGGAATTAATAACATATAGTAAAAATAAAGGTTAAAAGGTAACAGAGGCTTTAAACTATTATTTTATCAGCACTTATTGGGAAAGAAAAGAGCTTGTAGACCCGCGTGTTTCAAACTGAGGGAACCGTGGAAAGTGTGACATGTTTTAATGTTTTAATGTTTGTATAAATGTTTTAACTGTTGTATATATGTCGTACGGGACCCCTATCCCGTACGTATCAGGGAGGTTATAGGTCAGGTTAGTCTGGGGGTGGAAGGAAGTAACGGAGGACAGGATGTCAGAGAGGTTAGGGGACTTGGGGAGATCAGCGGGCAGGAAGTCAAGAGGGATCAGAGGGCTCCGAGGATCTGGGGGGTCAAGGAGTTCCAAGATTTCTAGGAGGGTTCAGGGTGGTTCGGGGTTTCAGGGAGATCAGAGATTTCAAGTGAGTCTGGGGAGTCAAGGTGGTCAGGGGCAGGAAGGTCAGAGATATCAGAGGACTCTGGAGGTCAAGGAATTCAGGCGGGCTAGGAGCGTTCAGGATGATCTGTGGTTTCAGGGAGGTCAGCGTATTCAGGAGGGTCAGGGGCCATGGGGTGAGGGAAGCCAGGGAGTCAAGAAGATCAAGGGGTTCACGTACGTATCCCGTACGTATCAGGGAGGTTATAGGTCAGGTTAGTCAGGGGGTGGAAGGAAGTAAAGCAGGACAGGATGTCAGAGAGGTCAGGGGATTCGGGGAGATCAGCGGGCATGGAGGTCAAAAGGGATCAGAGGGCTCCGAGGCTCTGGGGGTCAAGGAGTTCAAGATTTCTAGGAGGGTTCAGGGTGGTACGGGGTTTCAGGGAGATCAGAGATTTCAAGTGAGTCAGGGGAGTCAAGGTGGTCAGGGGTAGGAAGGTCAGAGATATCAGAGGATTCTGGAGGTCAAGGAATTCAGGCCAGCTAGGAGCGTTCAGGATGATCTGTGGTTTCAGGGAGGTAAGCGTATTCAGGAGGGTCAGGGGCTATGGGGTGTGGGAAGCCAGAGAGTCAAGAAGATCAAGGGGGTCACGTTGGTCCGTATCCAGGGGAGGTCAGGGGAGTCAGGGGAGTCAGGGGACTTATGAAGGCTAATGGGGTTTCGCAGAGTATAGAGGGATATAAAAAGAAAGAGGGATATAATGTAGGCTCAGGAGTAAATAAAATATAAGGGCAGAGAAGTTAACATTTTGGTGGTTTCACTCTCTTCGCAAGGAGAAGAGGGCGAATAAAGCTCATCTCAGGAGCGGATACAATTGTCCGGCGGGCTGTAGTTTGGTAGTTGGAAACCTCTGGTATAAAGAGGTTAAGAGGTACTTCCGATAGGAAGGAAAAGGATACAGTTGGCGTTGGCATTTCGAGATTTAACCATAATATGTCCAAACCAAGATAGGTGTTTCCGGCAAAATTATTAATGAGGCGATGTTTATTTTTGTTCTTATTATTTTCGTTTCTCTGTCCGGAAGAGTTTATGATTTTGCATAGACCCTAGGACCGTTTTCTGCCCTTGTCCTGGTGGTGTGCATCATATCTTACTCGTGCGAGTATAGACTTTTCGGGACCATCGAACGACTAGTTGGTCACATACCTGGGATGTCTTCCTGCACTTAAAAGCGTCTTAAAGCACATTATAACAGTTCCATCTGCTATGCTCTTCCCAGTTTTTCGTTCACTCCCTTTACCTAATATCCCTTTCCTAAAATATTCATAATCTATATTATCCAACTACTAAACACCATAAAGAACAGTTTTCGTGGAACCCAGGAAATCCAAATATATAAATAAATTGTATAACACTTCAAGTACATCTAATCACATTTCCTGTAACTAAAAATACTCCTAGAAGGAAGACACCTATTCAAAAATCACTTTAGACTCTCCTAACACTCCTCAGTACAATAGATCTGATATAATATAATCTAATCTAATCAATATAAATCACTTCACAATCACTGGACTTCAAAATACTATTTAAAGAAAGTTAGTTACTCTTAAGTCACTTTGGAATAACCATGGGGAAAATATTCAACAGATATAACTTTAGACAAGTAAATAGTTTGACACACCATCTCAAAAAATTTTAAACTCTTTGGTTTTTAAATAGTTCCTTGCTGGTTTTGTATTCCTGATCGACTCATTCCTAACCGGGGCAGTAAGTAACTTTAGTGGTACCCTCCTTGCTCAACTAGAGGAAGAAGATTCAGAGATCCACCTTACCACGGGTCAATCTTCTTGGATAGGTATTACTATACTCTCCTTCAACTTGAAGAAACATATAACCTTTATTATTTTTAGTATCAATCATTAGTCTTGGTGTAATACTCGCCACTCTAATTAATGTCGGCTACCTTCAACTGTTTGGTCGAAAATGGAGTTATCTCATTATTGCAACATCAAATGTCATCTTCTGGTGTCTCCAGGGTTTCAGCACAGAAGTCTGGCATCTTATAGCATCCCGTGGAATATTGGGATTCAATGCTGGTCTATCTTTAGGTACTTCTTTCATTTATATTATTGAAGCTGTGGAAGTAAAGCACCGGAATATTTTTCTCAATATCGGTAACCTTGGAGTGAACCTGGGGATACTCTTTGCTGATATTATGGGGACTTATGTGAAATGGCAGACAACCTCGTTCATTTTGTCAGGAATGGCTGTCCTTTGTGTAGCTATGTTACTCTACTTGGAAAACACCCACATACCATACCTTCAGAAAGGCGAAGTAGACAAAGCTGCAGAGCAGTACTTTTGGTATCGCAAGAAGACTGATGATAACTGGGATGAATTTAATTCCGACAAGAATATTGGGTCTGAAGAGGTTGCTTTCGCGGAGCTAAAAGATGAATGGAAAAGGAGGGAATTCATTATTCCTCTTCTTTTACTGGTCTGGCTTAAGACTACAGCTCAGTTTACTGGAGGTAGCGGTATTAGTTCGTATTCTGTACAAATCATGCGGGAAGTTGTATCTATAGACGAGTATCTCACTGTGATAATCACGGATGTCTTGTGTATTATCGCCACTTTTGGAACAATGCTTATTTTGGAGATTACTAGAGTGCGATTGCTGCTCAATGTGAGTTCAATTGTCTGTACCGCAATGCTGGTGATTGTCTCACTCTCCTTATATCTAGGGGATACTTGGAATGGCTGGAGCTCATTGGCTGTGGCAGCTATATGGATCTTCAACTTCTGTTTACATTTTGGATACATGAATATGTATAATGTATTATTTGGGATATTGTTTACGGGTGTTGGGAAAACAAGTGGTATGGCAATTATTTCCATGTATTCGAATGTCGTCAATTTTTCTATGGGACATTTGGTCCCTGTCTTGATGGATGGATTAGGCCTTGATGGTATGTTCATGTTCTTTGCTGGGTGTACCATTGTTGGAGGTGTGGGTATATATTTTATTATGCCTGAAGTTAAGGGAAAGAACAGTGAAGAAATTAGGTTAATATTTACTAATTATAGTATTAGAAATGTTCTTAAGTGAAGTGGAGGTAGGATAGTGTCTTTTGTAATAAACTCTATTTAAATTATTCGTTCATTTAGCAATTATAAAGTCCTCCTTCTCTTTCCTAAACATTAACATAAAATCTTAACTTAAAATATACAAAAAAAAACAAAATATATCTGCAAACCCCAAAAAAAAAAGAAAAAACAACAATTGCAATATGCACATGCCTGCTCTACACTGTACGCCTCCTCCTTTCCTTCTTCCCTAACACCGTCCGAATCCTATCTATCCTTTTCCCTGTCTCACACAACCATTCCGCAAGTGCCCTTGGGTCCTTTCCTTTTCTTTCTCCCAACACCTTCATTCGTTTGCATTCGCTCACCAAATGGTCCCATGTGTCCCACCCCCTATTGCACATCACACATCTTCTATATTCCTCTGGCATCCATGTTTTTCTTCCTCTTTCCTCGGATCCGCATCTTGCCCTCGCTATTAACCGTTTATCTTCATTCCTCAAACCTCTTCTCATAACATATTGCGAAACCTTCCCGATTACCTGCCACTCCTTATAGCCATGATTATATGTGCTTTCCCTAATCTTTCCCTGCCTCTCCTGCTCCTCTGCCTTCCATTTTATGCTCTTATACATTTCTTCCACTGGCATACCTTCATTTAGCATCCTCTCTAAGCACCTCTCCGACCACCCAACTGTTGCAAGTGCATTGCGCCGTCGCTCTTTCCATCTGTTCCCTCCCGACATCCATATCACGTACCTTCTTCTCATATCGAATCACTCTCCCCATTGCTTCCCATGCCAAGCTTTTTTTGCCCGCTTCCTGCATCACAATATACGCTGGGATGATCCTTTCTAGCCCCATTATATCCATTGAAAGTATTCCTATTCCTAAAGAGAAGTGTGAGCATTCTGAACTATCCTTCTGTTGCGAACAGCAATATCAACTCCCGCATCAACGCAAATCATCCATTTTAGTAGGACCCGAACTACCAGTTCGTTGACCGTAATGATTGAGCTGCAGAGAGAAGTTGGTAAGACAAAATCTCAAATGTGACTAACATTGTTTTCAACAATGTTACAATACCTAGCTTGAGATCCATACCTCCACATTCCCACACCATCTATCTCAACTACGCCCACCTATTCTTCAAATCCACCTTCAGTCAATCCGGGCACACCCCTAAAAATACCCATATAAAGAAGAAGAAACCTATTCAAAAATCACTTCAGACTCTTATAAAATGTCTCAGTAAAATAGAACTGATATAATATAATCTAATCTAATCATTATAAATCCCACTCTAATCACTGGACGAAAAAATAATATTTAAAGAAAGTTAGTTACTTCTAAGTCACTGTGTAATAACCATGGGAAAAATTATCAACAGATATATCTTTAGACAAGTAAGTAATTTGACACACTATCTCAATAAATTCCAAATATTTTGGCTTTTCAATAGTTTCTTGCTGGATTTGTATTCCTGACAGAGTCCTTCCTAAGCGGAGCACTAATAAATTTTAGTGGTACCCTCCTTGCTCAACTTGAGGAAAAAGATTCAAAATTTCACCTTACCGCAGGACAATCCTCTTGGATAGGTAATAATCCTTTACTATCTTCAACAAGAAGGAACTCATAACCTTTATGTTTTTAGTGTCAATCAATAGTCTTGGGGTAATATTGGCCACTTTAATCAATGTCGGCTACCTTCAACTGTTTGGTCGAAAATGGGGTTATCTCATTATTGTAACATCAAATGTCATCTTCTGGTGTCTCCAGGGTTTCAGCACAGAAGTCTGGCATCTTATAGCATCCCGTGGAATATTGGGATTCAATGCTGGTCTATCTTTAGGTACTTCTTTCATTTATATTATTGAAGCTGTGGAAGTAAAGCACCGGAATATTTTTCTCAATATCGGTAACCTTGGAGTGAACCTGGGGATACTCTTTGCTGATATTATGGGGACTTATGTGAAATGGCAGACAACCTCGTTCATTTTGTCAGGAATGGCTGTCCTTTGTGTAGCTATGTTACTCTACTTGGAAAACACCCACGTATCATACCTTCAGAAAGGCGAGGTAGACAAAGCTGCAGAGCAATACTTTTGGTATCGCAAGAAGACTGATGATAACTGGAATGAATTTAATTCCGACAAGAATATCGGGTCTGAAGAGGTTGCTTTCGCGGAGCTAAAAGATGAATGGAAAAGGAGGGAATTCATTATCCCGCTTCTTTTACTGGTCTGGCTTAAGACTACAGCTCTGTTTACTGGTGGTCGCGGTATCAGTTCGTATTCTGTACAAATCATGCGGGAAGTGGTATCTATAGACGAGTATCTCACTGTGATTATCACGGATGTTTTGTGTATTATCGCCACTTTTGGAACAATGCTTATTTTGGAGATTACTAGAGTGCGATTGCTGCTCAATGTGAGTTCAATTGTCTGTACCGCAATGCTGGTGATTGTCTCACTCTCCTTATATCTAGGGGATACTTGGAATGGCTGGAGCTCATTGGCTGTGGCAGCTATATGGATCTTCAACTTCTGTTTACATTTTGGATACATGAATATGTATAATGTATTATTTGGGATATTGTTTACAGGTGTTGGGAAAACAAGTGGTATGGCAATTATTTCCATGTATTCGAGTGTCGTCAATTTTTCTATGGGACATTTGGTCCCTGCCTTGATGGATGGATTAGGCCTTGATGGTATGTTCATATTCTTTGCTGGGTGTACCATTGTTGGAGGTGTAGGTATATATTTTATTATGCCTGAAGTTAAAGGGAAGAACAGTGAAGAAATTAGGTTGATATTTACAAATTATAGTATTAGGAATGTTCTTAAGTAAAGTGAAGGTAGGATAGGTTATAAGATAGGTTTTGTAATAAACTGTATTTTAATTATTCTTTGTATTGGAAAGACTAAAATCTCTTCTCCAGGCCGTGAGCTGAAGAATTTTCAGTAATTCCCATAAATGGTATTCCTCAGGATCCGGGCATTCTGAACTACGCTAGCCTAAACTGCCTTTCTATCTCTCAAGTCAAGCCAAATATGATCAGATAGACCTGGTCATATTTAGCTTGGAAGACCTTCGTTAGCCCACCAAGATCTCAATAGAACCCTTTTCTGGGTATCCCCTGGAAATTAGGATACAATCTCTTCCCCATCCCGTGACCTGAAGAATTCTCAGTAATTCTCATAAAAAGTATTTCTAAGGATCTGTGCGGGCATCCTGAACTACCCTAGCCTAAACTGGTAGCATTCTATCTCCCAAGTCAAGCCAAATATGATCAGATAGACCTGGTATATTGACCTACATATTTGGCTTGGAAGACCTTTGTCAGTCCACCAAGATCTCAATAGAACCCTTTTCTAGCTGTCTCCTGGAAATTAGGATACTCCCCTGGATACTTCTGGAACTGGAATTAATTGCGCTTGAACTAAATTGAAGAATTCTCAACCAGTTTTAAATAATCCAAACTCACTTCTATTCCTCGTTATTACATTTGTTTCCTGCAGACCCTCCTAAATGTTCCCAGAACTATCTTAAGGTCTCCATCCGCATTCCATAAAGTTCATTATATAATAGCAACTGAAATATCTTCTTCCCGGTACCACCTATAACTTGGGCATGTTAGGCTTAACCGGAAAGTATTCCTGGTGTCTCTCACCGTTTGGTATAACGTATTGCCTAATTGCAAACTCTCCCAACAACCTCAATGCCCCTCTTAAAACTCGTTTCAATTCCTCGCACATTCTGATACTTCCAAGTGACCCAAATCTGACAAATGCAGAATTATACTCTAATTCCGATTTTCCTCAGTCTTCCAAGGACACTCTTGAATCTATGTGATATCCATAGTCTACCAATATCTTCCCATCTTCTCTCCTCTAAGTTTGGGAAGTTCGAACAAAAATTGATACTAACATAATATTGCCTAATATTATCTCCTCTTCAACTCTAATCTCTTGACTTCCTCTATATTTTCCGTGTATTATAAAAAATCCATTTTGTCAATCATTATGTAACATAATCTAACATAATCTAATCTTATCTCTCTTATCAAAAACATAGTCAACACACCCTAAATTTCTCATACAGGAACGATGTAAAGATACTAGTCTCGATACACATTGACACAATGTACATAAAGTGGAACAAATACATCTTCAGACAAGTATTTTTTTTCTAATATATTCTATACAAATCTCTTCAATTCAAACTTGCAGTGTCTTGCCGGATTCGTACTAATACTAGATTCGATGCTTTCTGGAGCAGTTGAAAACTTCTCAGGAACACTCCTAGCACAACTCTACGAAGAAGATTCACACATGCAAATTACGGAACATGAAGCCACATGGATAGGTACAAGGACCAAAACTTCTGATCACTATCTAAACCAACTGATTTCAGCTTCTCTCTCAAGTATCGGAACCATTATAGCCATTTTCGTAAATGTCGGCTTTCTTCAGATATTCGGAAGGAAATGGACCTACCTCCTGGTCTCACTCTCAAACATGATAACCTGGAGTCTCCTAGGTCTCAGTGTAGAAGTAGTCCATCTTTACATAGGACGAGCTTTTCTAGGTTTCCTGAATGGTTTATCATACGCTGTTTGCATAATCTACATAGTTGAAGCTGTGGAGATCAAGTATCAGAACATAGCCCTTAATGTTGTAAACGTTGCAAAGTCGTTTAGTATCCTCTTCGTGGACATCATGGGAAGTTATGTCGATTGGGAGCTAACAGCCTTGGTCTTCTCAGGCTTCAGTGGAGTTTGTGTAGTTCTATTACTCTACTTACAAAATACCCACGTACCATATCTTCAAGAAGGTGAGATTGATAAAGCAGCAGAACATTTCTTCTGGTATCGAAAGAAGACCCCTGAAAACTGGGAACAATTTAACTCTGACAAGAACATCGCTTCAGTAAAGGTCTCCTACGTTGAGTTAATAGATGAATTGAAACGTCGGGAATTCCTAATTCCCCTAGGGATTCTCTTATGGTTTATGACCACCATGCAGTTTACAGGAGTTGGTGGTATCATGCTGTACTCTGTTTCCATTATGCGCGAGGTAGTAGCAATAGACGAGTACCTGACTGTGATCATAACGGATGTGTTGGGTTTTATCGCATCGGTTGGGACTCTTATCATCTTGGAAATGACAGGAGTGCGATTGCTTATCAACTTCAGTTCGATTATGTGTTCATCATCGCTGCTGATTATCTCTATATCATTATATCTTAGAGATAGTTGGATAGGTTGGAGTACTATAGCTGTAGCTGGTATATGGATATTCAATTTTTGTAACAGTTTGGGTTACCATAATGTGTTTTATATTTTATTCGGGACACTTTTCACTGGTGTTGAAAAGTCCAGTGGGATGGCTATTATTGGGTTGTATGTAAATGGGATCATATTTGGTATGGGACATTTAGTTCCTGCAATGTTTCATGGATTGGGATACAATGGGATGTTCTTATTCTTTGGGGTGTGTACGTTTTTTGGAGGTTTAGGTTTGTATTTTATTGTACCTGAAATTAAGGGAAAGAATAGTGAGGATATACGGTTGACTTTTACTAATTATTGTATTAGAAAGAATTTTAATAAACTATAGACTGTCAGAACAGTTCCCTTCTGAGTTACCAGATCACATCGAGATCCATGCGGAAAATACACAAGAGAACTGCATATGATTATGGAATATGGGATGCCCCAGAAACACATGTACTAATGACCCCATCAGCACAGACCAATGGTGATCCATTAGAAAACAGGAGACTCCTCAGCATATACTTTGGAATGTACTATGCTCGAGACACCATGAAAGATATTGGGAATGACTGCAAGTGAAAACTCTGAGCAGAGTTCCATAACAAAAAAAAAACTAAAGCAGTGGATTTGACGGTGTTTTCCAGATAGAGTATGATAGCATATTTGCTACTTCTACACCTTACTCGTCGCTTCGAATCTCGGCACGTGCGGTGCTTAGCTAGCTGCTTTAATCGGACTGCTGCATAAGATCAGATTGAAATTGAAACAATTAGCAATTGACTATTTCTTTAATCTTCAATAATAATTTTATCCCATGATCCACGGCTCTGAATGTAATCATTGAAATTTGTATGTGAATCCTTCTATACATTAATGAACAACATTGCTGAAGCATTTTCGTGAGAAGTGTCTCTTCCAGCACGATGGATGCAATCGGAAATAATCTCTTTCAGACCATTTGAATCAGAGGTGTTTATATTACTCTTGTCAAACCTGTAGTAAAAAGTGTAGTAAATGTATGTAAACATGTATTCTATTGTCTATCGACCTTGCAGTCCTTTCGAGTGAACGTATATTGCTTATTATAATGTTATAATATAATCTTAATCTTATCTACATATTATAAAGGATTTTGTGGATTATCTGCATGTTTTATATATTGCAAATAAGCCAAAAGTTACCAGTTCTATTAACACGCTAGGTTGAATTATGTACAACATCAAGTGGAACAAATACATTTTTAGACAAGTAATTTCTTAAATATATCAAATTTCCGAAGATGTTATAGAGAGTATTTTAGTGTCTTGCAGTTGTCGTCCTACTGTTGGATTCGATAAACTCAGGAGCAGTTCTCAATTTATCTGGAACCCTTCTTGCTCAACTTGACGAAGATGATTCTGCGATAGAGATTACTAGAAGTGAAGCTACGTGGATAGGTAATTTCATGGAAATAAGTGTATTAATTTAAGGAATCAGAATCACCTGAGCTCAGACAAGACAAGCCAATTTATATCATCCCAAGACAATCTATGTTATCCCATCTCATAGTTATCTCAGGTATCTCATTGTCAGTGAGAACCAATCCAATGATCCCAAGTCAAGTTATTCTAAGCTAATCTATCCTAAACCTAGTAGATCCAGGCTATATCAACTCTTTGTAGCCTATGTCGTCTTAAAGGATTACAAGGCATTAAGGGAAAGTAACTCACACTGACCCAACCTAAACTGAAGTAAGCCTAGTCGTACTAAGCTGGTAAGGTAAATTGATGACTACCAATTCAGATCATCCTAAGTGGTATTCTTCTTCTCCTTTTCGAAAGCCGTACGGCTGTTTTTGACGAAGTTTTTAACCCGGGTCTTACTCCTGCGATTATGTCGTCCTGCTGTCTCTCCATCTTTTCCTAGGCTTGTCGAAAGGATGATTGTTATGTGTTTTTCCATCTTCGGCGATCTTTGCTATTCCGTTCTAGGTCATACGAGTTACATGCTTGTTCCATTGCCTTTTCCTGTTCCTGTTCTTACAATGTCTGGTATATCACATTTTCCCCTTATTTCGGGGTTTGTTCTTCTATCGGTTAGAGAGAATACAGTGATTGATCTGAGGGTACTCATCTCTGCACTCCTGAGCTGGCGTTTTGTTTCAGCCGTTTCCGGTCTCGTTTCAGCATTATATTTAAGAATGGGTTTTACTATTACTATTACTATTACTATTACTTTTACTATTAGTTATGTTCTTGTTTCTCCAAACCGAGTTTTGCAGTGCTTCTGATATCCGGGATGCTCTCGTTACATACGTTGAGGTGCTGGCCTTTAAGTCTCCGCAGACATTTACTGTTACTACAAGGTATTGAAATTCTAAGTAGAGTTAATCTAAGTAAATATTCGAGATGAACCATTTAGATCCCAGCTAAACCCACTTAGGACAATCTAAATCATCTCAAGGAATCCAAGGGAAAGTAATCCGTGCGAACTCAAGACTCAAATCATATTAACTCTGCTCATGCTGGAATCATAACCCAACTCTCTTTAGTCCTACCCAAACTTTTTGAATAAAGCTAACACTAACAATATTTTATGGTGTTTGATAAGATCATATAAATAACCAAACTTATTTCTTTTTAAGCATCAATCACAAGTATTGGTATCATCCTAGCCTTGTTACTAAACGTGGGCTTCCTTCAAATATTTGGCCGAAAATGGACTTACTTCCTAATCTCAGTATCAAACATACTCACCTGGAGTCTCTTCGCTCAGAGTACGGAAGTCTGGCATCTGTACCTAGGTCGAGCAATGATGGGCTTCAGCAACGGTTTGTCACAAGCCACAAGCTTCATCTTCATAGTGGAAGTGGTCGAAGTGAAATATGTAAGCAAGGTCATTAACGTAGGAAACATAGGACTACACATCAGCGTCCTCTTCGTGGACATCATGGGAAGTTATGTAAAATGGCAAATAACTGCATATGTCCTAGCCGCCAACGCAACTGTTTATACAGCTATCATACTCTATCTGCAAAACACTCACGTGGCATATTTAGAAAAGGGAGAACCGGATAAAGCTGCTGACCAGTTCTTCTGGTATCGTGAGAAGAGCCCAGAAAACTGGGAGCAATTTAAATCAGACCAGAACATCGCATCTGTCAAGATATCACTTGCGGAGTTATATGAAGAATGCAAGCGAAGAGAATTCCTAATTCCAATGGGAATATTTCTGTGGTTTGCAACCACCTGTAATTTTACTGGAGGTGGTGGTATGGCATTGTACTCTATTGAAATCATGCGGGAGGTCGTCTCGATGGATGAATATTTGACTGTCATAATTTCTGGAGTTCTGGGTGTTATTGCAGCTCTGATAACGCTAGTCATCTTGGAGTTGGTCTCAGTGAGGAGGGTTATCAACTGTACCTCAATTATAGCAGCTCCATCATTGTTGCTGATCTCACTTTCTTTGTACCTAAGATCGGATTGGAATGGTTGGAATACGGTAGCCCTTATTGCCATATGGCTATTTAACTTTTGTGGTACCCTGGGCTATGCCAATATGAGTAATATTTTGTTTGGGACTTTATTCACTGGCGTAGGCAAATCTTGTGGGATGGCCATAGCTGCACTGTACATCAATGGGTTGATGTTTGCTATGGGACATTTGGTACCTACGTTGTTTGACGCTTGGGGTTATAGTGCAACGTTCCTGTTTTTCGGATGTTGCACTATCGTCTGTGGTATAGGAGCTTATTTAATTACTCCGGAAGTTATGGGGAAGAGCAGTGAGGAAATTAGGAAAATGTTTGCTAATTATAGTATCAGAAATATAATAAAGCAGAACTATTAAAATATAAGTTCTGATTCAATCTTCAGTAAGAAGGATAAAAAAGTTTAGGAAAACAAACTTCGAGGAGTTGTTTGTAATACGTTGCATATCAGAACCAATAAAAGGAACTTATTTATTTCTTCTTTAATGACCTTCACTACTCTAGGTATTTCTACACAAATATTACTTAGTCACTGTTCTTAAGACGCACAGTCACGCATGTTTCATATAATAAACATAATCTTAAGCTTGGCTTTAGTAAATTGGATTTAAACATTTTAATTTGGTACAGAAAAGAAACACTTTTAAACACTGTCTTACAAAATATTTAGATTTATTTGCGTACGATGCGCATTTCGCCCCTAGGCATTATCAGGTATTAACCATTTACAAAGTGTGTTCACATATTTATACAAAAATATTTGGGGGTATGTGTAAATTGTTAAAATAAATCTAAATATCTTGTAAGATAGTGTTTAAAAGTGTTTCTTTTCTGTACCAAATTATTCAAGATGTTTTATCAACAACCGACAGTCGACTACGTCAATTAGACAGTTTACTTACTACAAACTTTGTTTTTTAACAATCTTCGTAAAACTGTCACTCAAGGTATGTGGCAAAATAAAAATACAAGAAAGTTAAGAATTTTAACGAATAGTTAAATCGTGACATGGGATAACATATTCTAAATAAATATTTGAACTATTAGTGAATGCCAATTCCTATTACCAGTGTCGGCGAAAACAAAATACAAAATGGCAATATAAGTTCGCCATTACTGATCTACACCTGCCGAAGTAAAACAATTATAAAATCAATCCTTAAATAAATGTTAAGTCATGCAAGCTTTCTTATTCGATCGCCAGAACACAGTCATTTGGGTCTTTTTTAATATTTTTCATTACACGGGAAGTTCAAGAACGATTTATTATCATTGGTTTTATCGTCAGGCTCCAGGATAGAGCATATAGTATCTTAATGGGATGCTTTTGAACGGAAACAGCGTTATAAGAGTACCGCGATATAGGAAGACTGTCGCAATTTCTACTCCGCGTTATATGGAAACCGCGTTCTGAGAGTACCGCAGTATAGGAGGGTTGACTGAGTGGCGTTTCCCGCCACATTTTGGCATACTTTAGTTTCAGAATGTGGCTACAATTAAGAAAATTATAAGAAAGAAAAATCAGCGTAGAAGCGTTGTAACAATGGGTGGGTAGATAATTGTGTATGTACATATTATGTAATATTATTGTGTTTTCGATCATGTATGAAAGTATTTAGTGTATAATTGTATAATTTATGGTATAAGAGAGGATAGGTTGAGATGTACAAAGGGAATAGATGAATGCCAAAATAAAGGTTGCTTATATATATATATATATATAAATAAAAAAGGGCTCTAACTTGCCTCGCTGTTCTCAACAAGCACTACAGATCAAACCATTGTCTTTAGGAAGAATGAATCAAAAAGATATGTTTCTGAAGTTTCGAACAAATGAAACATATCAAAAATGAATGTTAATGACTGACAGTCGTGAGAGTAAAGTAGATAGAAGATGAGAATTCTCCTAGATTTTATCTCAACAACCAATAAAAACGTAAAACCAACTATTACGTATATTAGTAACACAACAATAACCATCTTCATATCTAATCTAATCTTTTATTGCATAATCTTATCTTAATTTTAGCGAGGATATGCCTGTCTAGGCCAAACTTACTCAGAAATCACATCCAGCGAAAGATGTTCCTAAAGTGGGATATCCATAGCTTCAGACAAGTATGTCAAATTCAAATACCATCAGTCCATGTCTAACGATGTAACCTCCACAGTGTCTAGCTGGATTAATCTTTATGATCGATTCGATACCAAGCGGTGCGGTGATTAACTTTTCGGGAACTTTCCTCGACCAACTCGGCGAAGAAGATTCGTCAATACAGATCACAAGGAATCAAGGAACATGGATTGGTAATTTCACAATTTCTATCTAGCCAAACTTGAAATTCTTAAGATTTTTAATTTAGCTTCAATAGCCAGCATTGGAACAATTATAGCAACATTAGTGAATGTTGCTGTCCTTCAACTCTTTGGAAGAAAATGGACATACTTCCTAATCCACTTATCAGACGCTATCTTCTGGGGTCTCCTAGCTAACAGCACAGAAGTTTGGCATATTTACACTATCCGAGCAATTTTAGGATTTAATACTGGTTTAGCCTTAGCAACACGTTTTATATTTGCAGTGGAAATTGTGGATTTAAAGTATCGCAATCCTTTGCTTAACCTCGGAAACATTGGTTTTACAATTGGCATGTTGTTCGTTGATATTATGGGAAGTTATGTTCGATGGCAGAGAACAGCCTACGTACTAGCTGGTTTCGGTGCTGTTTGTGCTGTTTTATTGCTATATTTGGAAAATACTCACGTGCCATATATTCAAAGAGGAAATTTTGATAAAGCTGCTGAACAGTTCTTCTGGTATCGCAAGAAAACTACTGAAAACTGGGAAGAATTCAATTCTGATAAAAAGATCGCTTCTGTAAAAGTATCCTTTGCCGAGCTAAAAGACGAGTGGAGACGTGAAGAATTCCTAATTCCTTTGGGAATCCTCTTCTGGTTTATAACCTCGATACAATTCACTGGAGCTCTGGGAATGAAGATGTACTCGGTGGAGATTATGAGGGAAGTGGTATCTATCAACGAATACTTGGCTGTGATAATAGCTGATGTTATGGGGATACTAGCAGCGATTGGATCACTCATAATCATGGAAATTATTACATTCAGACGTCTTATCAACTGCACTTCAGTGATATGTGCAGTAGCACTGTTTTTAGTCTCACTGTCTTTATACCTAGGAGATGAATGGAGAGGTTGGAGTACTGTATCAGTAACTGCCATATGGACTTTCAACTTTATTGTACCCTTAGGCCACGTTAATGTTTTTAATGTTTTATATGGAACTATGTATACAGGAGTTGGAAAAACAAGTGGGATGGCTCTGAATGGGATGTTTACAAATAGTTTGGGTTTTGGCATAGGTCATTTGTTGCCTGCGTTGTTTGATAATTTCGGAATGAGTGGAACGTTTTTATTTTTGGGGTGTTGTACAGTTATTGGTGGAACTGTCTTATATTTTATTGTACCTGAAGTTAAAGGGAAAGGGAGTGAGGAAATTCGTCAGATGTTTGCCAATTATAATATAAGAAATATTAGGTAATTCTTTGGTATGTACTATTTAATGAAATATTTTATTTGAAGAAATAAAATTTGGGAAGTAGAATAAAAAGAGGAAGAAGTATGACTAGGTGTCTGTTCTGACCGTCGTTATGTCTGATCTGTTTAAAGTGGAGACAATGGGAAAACTTTCTATGAAAGGTGCTTGAAATTCAGGATGAAACTGTTGAGTTGCCATCGAATAACAGATGGCAGCATTTGATTACAGGATAACAAGATGGCCATGTGTTCATAAACAGGATATAGTCAATAAGTTGGAAGTAATACGTTTTGAGTAGTAAGTAGTCCGAATATATATCTCAAAAAAACTGTGTCGTACAGATTTAAGTCTTTATAGTTTTTTCCACTTTTTCATCACGTTCTAATTTCAACAGAAACCTGCTTGTATATCTTAGAATTTAGTTGGAGTTACTCAGATAGGAATAGAGCAAAACTGACACCAAACATAGATCTTTAAGCCATAGACATCCAGATAGAACTAGATACGGATCAGGGCGCAAGGATTACATAAGATTAATAAGATAGGAATATGTAACAAGATGGCCATGTGTTCATAAACAGGATATAGTCAATAAGTTGGAAGTAATACGTTTTGAGTAGGAAGTAGTCCGAATATACATCTCAAAAAAACTGTGTCGTACAGATTTAAGTCTTTATAGTTTTTTTCCACGTTTTCATCACGTTCTCATTTCAACAGAAACCTGCTTGTATATCTTAGAATTTTGTTGGAGTTACTCGGATAGGAATAGAGCAAAACTGACACCAAACATAGATCTTTAAGCCATAGACATCCAGATAGAACTAGGTACGGATCAGGGCGCAGGGATTACATAAAATTAAAAAGATAGGAATATGTCGGGTCTCCGAAGTGTGGACCTTAAGGAGACCATGAAACATACCAAATATGAGTAAGCGTATTGTTCAGGGGTTGAAATCACGAATGTATTTTGGTTTGAAGTTATGGAATATGTGCTTTATTATACGAGGTATGTTTCACCTTTAGAGCGTGCAGGGAGAGATGAGTGAAGACGGGAGAGGTTGGAAGCAAACTGAACGGGAGTGTGATTGACGACCATGAGGCAGAGGAACGCAAGCCGTCAAGATTGACAATAGTGTAAGGAAAATAAACGGTGTTCAGATGTCTGAAAAGTGTTTAGACAGGTAGAAATGCAAGAAAGGTAGTACAGAAAAGGACTAGAAATAGCTTAGTATAAGTAACACTGTAGTATACAGGCGTGTCGGTTGACATTACCCTATGTTTATGACATTTGAAACAGGCGGGAAAACATTTCCACAAATAAATGTATATGATTGGATGAAGGACTTTCAGAGTAGATCTCTATTTGGAGCTTGGTGAAACAGAGTTCTCTCATTAGAAACAATAAATCGGGCAGTTTTTATTTTGTTAGAGTCCTTGGGACTATGATACTTCAATACATTCATGATATACAAGGCGTCGCGTTTGTTTTCTTCGAGCCCATGCTGCTTTCATTTTCCGGCTGTGTTTTTTTTTTCATTCTTCAGGCCAGAGTGTACCGCGCTTTGTGGTTATTTCTTCGTATAGTTTACCGTCTCGCAGGTTCTCAACCGCGCCCGTTCCTTGATGTCTTGCTGGATAATGCCCAATTCCTGCACGTCTCTTTCTGTCTCTTCCACCCAATAGTTGTGTGCCTTTTTGCCCCTGTGGTACTCCATTATTCGTTTCGTTAGTCGCTCCGAGCGCATCCTCGCTATATGTCCATAACAGGATATCCTTCTTTTCCTAAATGCATCGATCAACTTTTCAATATGTATGTTTAGCTCCTTGTTACGTCCATGTCTATTCTCACCACCTTCTTTGACCGGCCCCAAAATTTCTTCTCAACACTTTCCTTCCCTGCATGTTGAGTCTTTCGTGAAGCGTTTTCAAATTAATATTCAGACATTCGGCGGCGTACGTTGCTGCAGGTCTGATGACAGTTTAACAATGCATAAGTTTGGCTTTGCGTGATATTCATTTTTTATTATAGACTCTCCTGGTTAAGTGAAAAGCCATTTCCATTTTCCTTATTCGCCTCCTTATTGCTTTTTCTCAGATGTTTTGCAATCTATAATCTCTCATAAGTATTTGAATCTGTCCACTTTTGCAATTCCCCATGTATCGCTCTTGATTTTATTCGGGCTGGCTATAAACAGACAGTTACATATACCAAAATGAACGTAGATGATGAGATGGAGTGTAATTACAAGACGAGAATTCTCATTGAGCTTATCTTAATTTAAGGCAACGAACAAAACCATAAAACTAATGCATTTATAATTAACACAACAATAATCATTTCCATCTCTGTGTCTAATCTAATCTTGTATTGCACAATTCTATCGTAATATAAGCAAGCATACAGTAAAAAATCCTCAAAAATAATCACAAGTAAAATATGTTCCTAAAATTGAATATCCACAGCTTCAGACAAGTATACATCAAATTGAAGAACCATAATCCAACGTCTAACAATTTAACTCCCACAGAGTCTCGCTGGATTAATCTTTATGGTCGATTCGATATCAACCGGTGCTGTTATTAACTTCTCAGGAACTTTCCTAGACCAACTCAACGACGAGGATTCTTCAATACAGATCACAAGGAATCAAGGGACATGGATTGGTATTACCACAATTACTATCCTATAAGCAAACTTGAAGCTACCACGTTTTTTCTTTTCAATTCAGCTTCAATAGCTAGTATTGGAACAATTATAGCTACATTAGTAAATGTTGGTGTCCTTCTATTCTTTGGTCGGAAATGGACATACTTCCTAATCCACTTATCAGACGCTATCTTCTGGAGTCTCCTTGCTAACTCAACAGAAGTCTGGCATATTTACGCTATACGAGCAATTTTAGGATTTAATGCTGGTTTAGCCTTAGCAACGCGGTACATCTTTGCTGTTGAAATTGTTGATTTAAAGTATCGCAATGCTTTGCTTAACCTGGGAAACATTGGATTTAGAATCGGCATGTTGTTCGTTGACATTATGGGAAGTTTTATTCAATGGCAGATAACAGCCAACGTTCTAGCAGGTATCGGTGGTATTTGTGCAGTTTTATTGCTCTATTTGGAAAATACTCACGTACCGTATATTCACAAAGGAAATTTCGATAAAGCTGCTAAACAATTCTTCTGGTATCACAAGAAAACCCCTGAAAACTGCGAAGAATTTAATTCTGATAAAAAGATTACTTCTGCAAAGGTGTCTTTTGCTGAACTAAAAGACGAATGGAGACGCAAAGAATTCCTAGTTCCTTTGGGAATCCTCTTTTGGTTTATAACAACAATACAGTTCACCGGAGATCTTGGTATGAAGATGTACTCTGTGGAGATTATGAGGGAAGTGGTATCTATCAACGAATACTTGGCTGTGATAATAGCTGATGTTATGGGGATACTAGCAGCGATTGGATCACTCATAATCATGGAAATTATTACATTCAGACGTCTTATCAACTGCACTTCAGTGATATGTGCAGTAGCACTGTTTTTAGTCTCACTGTCTTTATACCTAGGAGATGAATGGAGAGGTTGGAGTACTGTATCAGTAACTGCCATATGGACTTTCAACTTTATTGTACCCTTAGGCCACGTTAATGTTTTTAATGTTTTATATGGAACTATGTATACAGGAGTTGGAAAAACAAGTGGGATGGCTCTGAATGGGATGTTTACAAATAGTTTGGGTTTTGGCATAGGTCATTTGTTGCCTGCGTTGTTTGATAATTTCGGAATGAGTGGAACGTTTTTATTTTTGGGATGTTGTACCGTTATCGGTGGAACTGTCTTATATTTTATCGTACCTGAAGTTAAAGGGAAAGGAAGTGAGGAAATTCGTCAGACGTTTGCCAATTATAATATAAGAAACATTAGATAATTGTTTGGTATGTATTATTTAATGAGATATTTTATTTGAAGAAATAAAATTTGAACTCTCTACCTTATCAAGTGTATAAACTCATTTCTTAATAATAGGTCTTCTAAAGTCAGAGTGAAAAATGTATACTCATCTCCGTTCACTACTTCACAGGGAGTACCGTAAGGTTCACCGTTATCACCACTACTCTGTTATATAT
>JAODAC010010998.1:0-25735 GCA_027575185.1 Mimaenictus wilsoni
TTCTTGTTTGACCTACGGCATATTTACTGGCATTGAGTTTTTGGAATTTGCTAGATTTTAGAGTTTAGGTTTGAATTCCCCCCTTCCCAACCCTTCTCCCTTCCCCGCCCCCTTTCCAGAACTGCTCGGGAGTGGGTTTCGACGTCGGGTGGGCTGCGCCATCAAAGCCGCGCATCCTTTGATCCTGAAAATGTAAACGAGATAACAATTAGCGTTTGATGCCCCAGCTTACAGCGTGCACGCACACATACACAGTCGAGCGGAAAAGTAGCAGACGTGGTCGACAAGGCCTTCGAACAGCAGCAGGAGCAGCAGGAGCAGCCGGAGGAACAGGAGTAACAGCAGCAATGAACTAAGAGAGCGATAAAGGAGCAACGTAAAAACCGAACATTTGGTTATGACCCGCAGGCTGAGACCGCGTCAGGTAGGAGGCACTGTGTCTGTGGATAGTTTTAGAGCCTTTCAGAAGTGGGTAGTGGGAAGTGAATATCAACAAAGGAGGTTTGTTCAGTTTGAAGAAAACTGTTAAATGACTTGGAGGATGATTTTCGTAGTTGTGGAGTTAACAGTAGGGCATTTTCTAGTTTTTAGAAAAAGTGGGTGGAGCTATAGTGAGGGCGGTGGGGTGTCAAGCCAATCAGAGAGTGTGGAGAGGCGCGCGTTGGCCACTCAGCGACGTAGCGTCTGCGTAGTGTTAAGTAGAGCGGGCGCACTGTGCTGGACGAAGCGTCTTGCAGCACATCAACGCCAATAAACCGACACGCTGTATTTGACGTGATTACGTCGCGACCAATCCCAATACTTTTTCGTTTTTAGAAAACTAACGCTTTAACGCTGATTTACTAATGATTTTCGGAGATTCATTACTTTGGAATTAATAGTAGGGTATTTTCTAGGTGTTTAGAAAAAGTGGGTGGAGCTATAGTGAGGATGGCTAGAATCTACCCAATCAGAGAGGGTGGAGAGGTGCACGTTGGCCACTCAGCGATGCAGCATCAGCGTAGTGTTAAGTAGAATGGCCGTATCACGCTCGCTCCGCTGTACTGTGGCGCGCCAACGCCAATAGAGCGTTGGAGGTGACTACCTCCCAACCAATCCCAACACTTTTTCAATTGACTCCTCCCAATTTTTTTTAGAAACTTAACGCTTAAACGCTGATTTACGAATAATTTTCGGTGAGTTATTACTGTGGAGTTAATAGTAGGGTACTTTCTAGGTTTTTAGAAAAAGTGGGTGGAGCTATAATGAAGGTAGGTGGCGTTTAACTAATCAGAGAGTATGGAGAGACGCGCGTTTGCCAGTCAGCGATGCAGCGTCAGCGTAGTGTTAAGTAGAATGGGCGTAACACGCTCGCTCCGCTGTACTGTGGCGCGCCAACGCCGCTGGAGGTGACTACCTCCCGACCAATCCCAACACTTTTTCAATTGACTCCTCCCAATTTTTTTAGAAAATTAACGCTTTAATGCAAATTAACAAATAACTTTCATAGATTATTGATGTAGAGATTATTTTCATGGAGAGCCAGCTCTGTCTACGTTTATTATTGTGGCTGTAAACATTTGTTGCTATCAGCGGCAGTTTCCAGGTTTTAATTGCGAACGACGCCGCCGGCGACGAGCCACAACCGTTCGCTGTACTCGTGTGTGCGGTGCGGCGTGCGCTGTGTTTGTGTGTGTTTGTTGTGTGTGCACCCCCCGGAGGGCTGATATCAAGCGGTGGATTACCTGCCGCCTGCCGCCTGCATGCAGCCTCGTTGTGTGGGTGAGTCGATGCGGGTTGGTGCCGCGTACGAATTTCGTGCGTCTGTTTCTGATCGTGCGCTAAATTAATTTAACAATTTGCGAACGCGCGCCGCCGCCGCCGCCACTGCCGCCGCTGTGTAGTTGTCGCCATCGGCGCAGCGTGCGCGAAATGCACTAAAAACATTTTGCGCCGGCGAAAAACTGTCAACGGCTTTGAAAATCTCCACAATGTTTTGCTTTGATTGAGTTCGATGAATTACGGAATGAAATTATTTATTGTTTATTGGTTTGTTGGCCTATTTCTATTTGCTAGTAGAAAATATTTAAACTAAAATGGACACTGAATTTAAATCATATACATTATAGGCAGATTTTGACATTTTCGATATAAAACCTCATTTTATTATTAATTTTTGTCTAAAAAATGTAAGATGATCTTTTATGGCCCATTAAAATAACTTGTAGGATGATTTAAGTGCTTGTATAAATTCTTGAATGAATTTTAGATTATTTTCTAGTTTTTAGAAAAAGTGGGTGGAGTCATACGGAGAGTATGTCACGTCGCGCCAATCAGAGTGTGTGTAGAGGTAAGTATTGGCCAGTCAGCGTCGCAGCGTGAGTGCAGTGTTAAGTAGAGTGGGCGCGTTACACTGGACGACGCGACACTATGTTACACTACGCCGCGTCAACGCCAATAGAACGGCGCGTTGGATTTCTCACTACTCTCTCGGGTCCAATCACTTGAGGGAGTGTTGACTCCCTCAAGAAACTCCTCCCCATTTTACCCAGATTGCCGACTATCGCAATAAAATGATTATACGTATTTCAAAATTATTATTAATCAATTAACACTATGAAATAAATCAAATAAATAGAATAATATAGCTTATCATCAAGTATGACTATGTGTAGTCTACCATTCTATTAATTGCCAGTCATATTATGAGAAGTAATACCCGAAATTACGTCATATATCGGCGTATGCTGTATTTATAAAAAAATGGGTGGAGCCGCAATGACAGTATATTGTGTGACGCCAATTAGAGAGCGTCAAGAGGCAAGTGCCGACCAGTCAGCGTAGCAGCGTCAGTATAGTGTTATGTAGAATGGGCGCGTTACACTGGACGAAGCGTCGCTCGCTCTGCTACACTACGACGCGTCAACGCCAATAGAATGACGCGTTGGGTTCCTCACTACTCTCTCGCGTCCAATCCCAACACTCCCTCAAGTAACTCCTCCCCTTTATACCCAAATTACAGTCTAATACAATAAAATGATTCTACTTTTTTAAAAATCTATTCTACACTCCGTATGAACCCCCAGAAATAAATCAAACAAAATAAATACAATAAATAAGAATAATATAGATCACCATTAAAGTATGACTATGTGTATTTATCTATCAATTACAAGTCATATTATGAGTGGAAAAACCCGAAATTGCGTCTATTACTAAAATTGAAAACGATTGCTGTCATTTTCGCGTAAATATACATTTCACATATATACAGCAAACATATATCGGCGTATGTTGTATTTATAAACAAAATGGGTGGAGCCGCAATGACGGTATATTGTGTGACGCCAATCAGAGAGCGTCAAGAGGCGAGTGCCGACCAGTCAGCGTCGCAGCGACAGTGTAGTGCTAAGTAGAGTGGGCGCGTTACACTGGACGACGCGTCGCTCGCTCTGCTACACTACGACGCGTCAACGCCAATAGAATGACGCGTTGGGTTCCTCACTACTCTCTCGCGTCCAATCCCAACACTCCCTCATGTAACTCCTCCCCTTTATACCCAAATTAGAATCTAATACAATAAAATGATTCTACTTTTTTAAAAATCTATTCTACACTCCGTATAAACCCCCAGAAATAAATCAAACAAAATATAGAATAATATAGATCACCATTAAATAATGACTATGTGTATTTATCTATCAATTACAAGTCATATTATGAGTGGGAAAACCCGAAATTGCGTCTATTACTGAAATTGAAATCGACGAATGTCATTTTCGTGTAAATATACATTAAACATATATCCAACTCGGCGTTATGAGCCTGATATTGATGTATTTTATATTTGATTCACGGTTGAATAATGGAAGAAGTCATAAATGAATATTTAAGCAGTCAATCATGCGACATAATGCTGATAGTTGCTAATGCCCCTGATAGTAATGACTAATGGGCCTTGGGGGTTGCGATACACTCACAACCGTAAGCATTACCCTTCGGGTAAATATAAGATACGCCTAACCACAAGGCATTTACAACCACAAAACCAATAAATTGGATTATAATTTACAATATTACGAAACAAAAGAATTTCTATCAATTTTTCTTTTATTTTTTATTTATTTATTTTTTAATTTTTAACTTATTTATTTATTGAAAAAAAAAAGTAGTATATACATAAAATAATATGTCAATAATATGTCAATATTCACCCCCCACCCGGAACTACCTGCTGTGGCATATCAGATGGTCAGTTTGCGGTGCCTTAGATTGTGTAACCCGTTGTTCCTATTGTTAATTGTTCCTCCTTGGTCTTCTCAATTAATACATCTTTTATATAAGAAAAGACGGCGTTCCATTGTATTTCCTGTTCTATCATGAGCGGTATAATATCCTCCACAAATAACGTTCTCTTTAGCACTTTTTCAGCTGATAATTTCTTGGATTTCCACCTCCTGCACGAGAAGAAGGTATGTTCAGCAGTATTGGTTTCTCCGCAATAGAAGCATACGGGGGTTGCTCTCTTTCCAATGCGGTATAGATACTCCCCGAAACATATTTTATTCATATCTTTCTCAAAAATGTTCTTTTTTCGTTATCAAAAATGTCTTCCAGATTCAGGCGGATTTGGAAAATTAATTTTTGAAGAAAAATGGTTCGAAAAAAAAAGTTTATTGAGGTTTAAATATTCATTTAGTTCGTTTAGTTCTTTTAGTTCGACAAGGAATGTAATAAAACCGACCACAATGGCAGAAATGGTCAAATTTCACCCCTCGAAAACTACAACTAACCTTTTCTGGCCGGATGCCTTTACTATCCTTATTTGCCTTCCCATTAACAATAAGACCTTAACCGCACTTAACAGTATTGAAAATTCGGACATTCGGTGAAATGAAGGGGTGAATTTATCCGTCAATGTCCCACAAAGGTTTAAGAACGACTAAACGTCCTTGAGTGGACATTTCGGGTGTTTTATGGCAGGTTATACCGAGCTAACATGTGGAGGAGTCGTTATCGAGTGGAAAACCTACGTTTTAATTGAGTAGAGGCCCGAGTATAGGCTGTAAAAGTTTTATTTCCATCAATGCGATGAGGTAGTAATAGTAGGACGCTTGTCGGACTTCCCCCACTCCATTCGTTGATTCTACACACTGGCGTTGCGCTGCAAAGCTAATTCTGGCTAAATGAACTTTTTGCCTAGGTGCTTTCCAAAGTGTGCGGAGGTAGATATTAATTTATATACATTATCAGGAATTTAAAGAGCCGAATAGCGGTGAGGAGGGTGCCTATAGGCTATAGACCCCTGCGGGTCCCTTTAACATATTTATTAAAATTTATCACATTATTTATCACCAAGAGAAAGGAGTGAATAGGTTAGGGAGAGGACGAATTCAAAGGTCGGAACTAGGAGGGGGAGTTGCCCCTAAGTACATTTTTGTACCCTGGGGGTCCCCATGAGATATTTATTAATATTTATCACGATATTATATTATCACGAATTTAAAGGAATGAATAGCGTAGGAGAGAGTGAAAAAATGAGGGGAACCAGCTATAAAATATTTGATAAGTGCTGGTATAGTATATAAATATTTCAAATATTTATATCTATGCAATTGGTGTATCTTTTAGGCTTAAATAAAAATTTATAGGAAACATTTTGACGACGTTTGGGATCTTGTTATTCCGCTGTTTTTATTTCTTTCTCCTGCTGCCTTCCATTACTTACTCGTTATTGTTATCGACGGACCAATTATTGGGGAACATGGAGTATCTAATGAGGACATACTACAACTTCGGATGACAAGTACAAGAAGGTAATAAGGTAAAACGATAACAGTATAATTGGAAAAGTTTTGAAAACGCATTTTAGTAAAATAGCAGTATAAAATTAAAACAAAAAAAAAGATGGGATGGACCAACTAATTTTTTGTTGTAAAAATAATAAATTTTATGATTATTTAATGTATACTCAATTAAATCTATTTTTACATTCCTCATTAAATCACTAGTTGAAAATATTACCATAATTTTATTAATTTAATAATAATATAATTAAAATAATATGTAGTATATTTTCATTTCAATTAAAAATCGTAATAAGAATGGTAAAACCTTTTGAAGTTGTTTGGAAAATCACTTACGCGGTTTTGAAATACACTGTAGAGTATTTTGTAGTGTTTAGAAAAAAATGGGTGGAGCCATATGGAGGGTATATGACGTTAAGCCAATGAGAGTGCGTGAAGTGGTGTGTGCTGACCAGTCAGCGCGCAGCGTCAGCGTAGTGTTAACTAAAGCGGGCGCGCTGTGTTGCGCTCGCTCCGCTGCACTACGACGCGTCACCGCCAATAGAGTGTCGCGCTGACCTCTACCTGACTACCTCGCGTCCAATCACAGCACTATCACAGTTAACTCCTCCCATTATTTACAAAATTTTGAGATTGCGTTTCATATTACACTTTATAAAACCATTTCTTATTTTGAACACAATACTCAGAAAATTTAACAAACAAGGAGAATTTGGTAATAAATGAAAATTTTCAGCCTACAAAAACATAAATTCTCAATAAATATTTATATTCATCTCATCTAACGTTCAAAATATTAAAATATATACATTCATACATGCTATAATATTCCATGTAATTCGCAAAAATCAAGTGGAAATTACACAAATTGCGCTCAACTTTTCCGCGAGCAATTTACATATTGCTACCGAAAAGTTTACGCCCTCTCGAAAAGTCGACGGTGTGCAAATAAAACCCACTCGAGGGCATTCGTAAACATCCTTTTATTTCCACATACATTGTTATTTAATTTAATTTCGGGCGGATGGTTGCCAGGCGCCTCCACCAAAACAGCTACAACATAGCAGCAGCTACAGCATGACCGGCGCCTCCACCATGTGCCAATCATCCCTCTCTGGACTGGCTCGCCTGGTCTGACTTCTTCATGATGCCCTCGGCGAATTAATTATGGCACATTACGATCATGCCCCGCACCAGTCGCCCAGACATCAATTATGCACGATCGCGTTGAATTAAATTAGATTATTTATAACTTTAGCGTTAGTTAAAACATTTATTTGGTTTATTTGGGCCTTGTGGAATTCTTGTTGTGTGCCTGTGACTTTTAGTGTTATCAGACCTATTGTAATTCTTTTTCTTGGGTTGTTTCGATGGACCTTGTGGAAGAAGATGAGTTGCTGCATCTAGTAAGGCTACGCCTTAATGTGACTGACTTTTAATAAGAGCGCTATAGCCCTTCAAAATTTATAAATGATTGCAATTTTAGAAAATATATGTTTTTTAGACATATTTAGCTCGCTCTGGCTAAACTATTGAGGATCAAGAAGTGTTTTTGATGTGCAATGAAAGAGGAAGAATTTCTGCGTCTAACAAGGATATTTATACATCTGGGAGAGGGCTAATAAGGGCACTAGAACTCCGAAAAGTGTCTTAACAAGACTGTAAACTCTGGGTTTTTGCAGCTTTATAAAAACTTATTTAGGAAATTCCAATTTTCCGGTTAAAGCATGAAAGGTAAGACAATTTCTTGAACTCATATTGAAAGATGATGAATTTTTGCATAAAAAAAACTATTTCTAGATTTATGGAATTATTAATAAGGGAAACTATAGCTCCTCGAAGTTTGTTGACGAGACTTTCAACTTCTGAGAGTTTCGTATTTTTACCTAACATATTCTAGAAAAATCAAATTTCCGACAAAACTAAAACAGGTAAGAAAATTTGCCTAACACATCATGAAAGAGGAAAAGCTTCTGCATCTAATAAGAATACATCTAAATCTGTGGGACTATGAATAAGGGCACTACAGGTCTTCAAAGTTTCTCAAGAATGGAAGACTTGAGAAATACAATTCGACTAAGAACACAATTTCGAAAATTCCATATTTCGGCTAAACTAAAGCAGATAAGACAGTTATCTCAACTTGATTAGAAAGAGGAAGAGTTAATGTATCTAATAAACTTTTTACTAGATCTATGAGGCATTTAATAAAGACGTTGCAGCTCCTCAAAATGTGTTAACGATACCTTTAACTTTACATATTCTCAGAATTTTACAAGAAATGTTTTAGAAAATCCAATTTTTAGTACAAACTAAAGAAGATAGCACCATTTTCTCAACGGGAAATGAAAGAAGAAGAGTTGCTGTATTGAACAAGGTCAGTCTTTCATTTTCACACTTTGTAATAAGCCCAGCAGAGTCTTTCAAATTTATTATTTTTTAAAACATTTCAGAAATACTTGTATTATATTGTAAATATCAAAAGTTTTCCATAAATTAACAATTTTCCTTTAATCTCCCCAAACTTATATTCACTCCTTTTAATATTTTATAATTTTATGAAGCAAATTGTAAATTTGTTGATCCAGCCAGTAATTAAATGTAATTAACACGAGGTATTATTTTCTAATTTACTTGAATAAACAAGGGAATAATAAATTATTCATCACATTCTTTATTCATCCGGGGATGTTTTTGGAGTGTTTTCCAGGAGTTTTCATCGTCTCATTTGTTTTATATCCATTTTATTATTTAATGAATGTTAAAGACATTAATAAATTAGGTTTTAATTTTGTACATTTCCTTTTCTTATTCTTTTCTTCTGTTTCTTCTTGCATTTTGCTTTATAAATGTTGGAATTATATTTAGTTAAGTTGTTGAGAGTTGTTTAGTACGTTGTTAAAAACATTTACGTTGCTATTATTCAAAGTTTATGAAGTTCTTTTGATGGTTGAGACATCATCTGATTTGAATTTTTGGTAGTGGGCTTTCTTGTTGGCTAAAATACATTTAAATACGTTAAAAAATGCTTGAAAAAAAATTTTATCTATTGGGGAACATGATAAGATACTCACAAGATGTTATGAGAGACAGAGGACCAACTGGTTTCATTTCCTTGTCGTGTTTTTCTTGATATTGTGGAAATTTCAGATTTGAATGTACTTCGTAGATTGGAAGTGGGATTACTGTTGATGAAACTGCTACTAATTCTGAAAAACATAAAGGATATTATTGTTCAGTTGTTCTTTATGCTATATTACCATTAATATATATAATTATAATGTTATAAACATTTTTAAACGCAATTTTAGAATTTTTATCTAGCTGAAGAAAATTTTTAGATTTATCAAAACACGTCTTTTAAAACTCCCTGTATCTTGTGTTATATTACAGCTGGGATAATGAGTTTTTAGTGGTTAATAGAGGAAGAGTTGCTCTATAAAATGAGCCGGTTTGTAAAGTTTTTATAATTTTGGAACAATGAGAAAATAACTTTGAAAAGTTGTCAAAATTTAGAATAAGTTGTGGTTTTCAAGGACGTGTATTACAAAATACCCTGTAATAGTCAGCGTCACTCAGCCTGCCTTACTCAGCCAGCCTCAGTCAGCTAGACTCAATCAGCCAGTCTAACTCAGCCAACCTCACTCAGGCAGCCTCACTCAGCCAGACTTACTCAGCGAGCCTCACTTAGCCAGCCTTACTCAGCCAGCCTCACTCAGTCAGCCACATTCAGCCAGTCTACCTCAGCCAGCCTCACTCTGCAAGCCTCACTCAGCTAACCTCAGTCAGCTAGACTCACTCAGCCAGCCACATTCAGCCAGCCTCACTCAGCCAGCCTCACTCAGTTAACCTCAGTCAGCTAGACTCACTCAGCCAGCCTTATCCAGCCAGCCTCACTCAGCCAGCCTCACTCAGCCAGCCTCACTCAGCCAGCCTCACTCAGGTAGCCTCACTCAGCCAGACTTACTCAGCGAGCCTCACTTAGTCAGCCTCACTCAGCCAGCCTCACTCAGTCAGCCTCATCCAGCCAGCCTCACTCAGCCAGCCTCACTCAGGTAGCCTCACTCAGCCAGACTTACTCAGCGAGCCTCACTCAGCCAGCCTCACTCAGTTAACCTCAGTCAGCTAGACTCACTCAGCCAGCCTCACTCAGTTAACCTCAGTCAGCTAGACTCACTCAGCCAGCCTCACTCAGCCAGCCTTTTCTTGACATTCATATATTTCAAAACCCACTGTATCTTTGATCTAACAATCAGAAAATTTAACAATTTTTCCTGCAGTACTAAAATCTTGACCTAAATACGCTAAAAATCTCCGCAATTGTAAATAATAATTAACTTTTTTTAACCAAGATTTCTACATTTTTTAAACACTCAAGAGTATTACAAACAAAACCCAAAAGTTATACCTAAAAAATTCAATTATAATGTATAAATGTTTAAATGTTTAAAGCAATTACCAGCTTCGTAGACTTTGTTCTCGTTCATTTTGTATTCAGTTGGCGCGGCATTCACATTAACATTCCTCAAGGATGTCGCGCAAATTGCGCATAAAATCGCAATTTTTAATAACATTTTTTACTAACGTTTAATAAAGCTCACTCGTAATATCACTTTCACTTACAATTAGTCACTTCATATAATAATCAATCAATTAATTAATAGTTTTCGCGCTCAAAACCGTTTAAGAAATGTTAAAAATTTAAAGAAAAGTAAAAAAGAACAGGTGTATCCTCCTTAATTTGCGTTGGCGTTGACGTTGCTTACTCAGCTAATGACTTAAGTCAACTGACTTAAGTCAGCAAAATATAAATCGAGTCAGATCTGACAATGATCTAACTCACTGCGGCGAAATAAGTAGAATGAGTAGAAATATGGAGGTGACTTTGTTGAGTCAAGAATGACTTTAGTGTGTAAGGAAAGACTCAAGTCTATTCGCTGTAGTGTAAGGCTTAAAATTCGACTCGACTTAAGTAAGAGAGATTATCAAAGAGCCTCGATGGAGGAAACGAGATGGGAAACGATGCGAAATCAGAAAACACGATTTGAGCGAAAATATAAACGATGTTAGTACGAATTAGTACGAGTTTCGAGTGAAAGTTGACTTAAGTTAAGAGTTAAGCGCTGGAACAAATTGATTTAGCAGTCGTATGTTGATTTGTGTTCTCTAGAAACTGTTGCTTAATCATATAAAATATTTGTTGAGTTTTAAAGTCTATTTCTAATTTTTAAATTTTTAAAACTAATTTCAGAGCGAAAATTAAGTAAAAAAATTGGCAAATTTGACATCTGTGTGTTGGGTTGCTTATAGTTGTAATGCTAATAAGTTTAGAAATCTTTTTTTATTATATATCTGGCTTTAAAGAAGCTTAAAAGCATTTAATATGTCTCAAACTTATGATTAAAAAAAATAGAATAATGAAATTTTTCAAAGTTACAAAAACATGCTTTACTAAATTAATCGCCCTGTAGCTTCTGTTCAAATTGAAATATTTCAATTATCTTTCGATTGGGTTATAGAAGAAGAGTTGTTCTATAAAGTATGCTCATTCGCAAAACCTCAGTGATTTAGGAGATATGAATAAATTGCTGTTAAATTTGACCAAGGTTCATAGTTGACCATTGTTGATCAAATTTACAAAAATACGCCTTACAAATCATCCCATATCGTCCGTTCTAATTCCGTTATTCTAATTATCTTTCGATTGGTTTATAGATGAAAAGTTCCTCTATAAACTGTATTTGGTTGTAAGTCCTTACTTATTGAGATATATAATTAAATTGTTGTCAAAGTTTATCAATTTTCGAAGTGGACGTAATTTAGAAACTTACCAAAAATATGTCTTACGCCCTATATGCACCGATCAAATTTTGAAATTTTAATTACCATTGAGGCAGTTGATTGAAGAAGAGTTACTTGATAAACTATGTTAGTTCGTAAATCCTTACTTGTGTGGGGTATATGGCTACATAGTTGTTAAATTCGACCAATTTTCAAGATTAATGACTTTTATAAATTTGTCAAAATATGCTTTACAAATCATCCTGTATCTTCTGTTCTAATAGTGTCATTTTAATTATCTCTTCAGCAATTAATAGAAGAATAGTTTCTCTTTAAAATGGTATATTTCACAATGCTATATTTAATTGTAGTACATGGTTATGTTGTTGTCAAAGTGACCAATTTTCAAAATTGCTTAATTTTACAAAAAACATGTCTTACAAATCACCCTGTAGCTTTCGTTATAATATATTTATTGCAATTGGCCTTTATGGTAATTATAAAAAAAGAGTTGCTCTATGAATTATGCTGATCCATATCTCTTTATTATATTGGGATATAGGGTTAAATTGCTCTCAAGATTTTTAGAAAACAAAGAATTTTAGAAACATACAAAAAAAGTTGAGTTAACTTAAAACATTTTTCATGCATCAAATCAGTGACCTTTAGAAATATTTAGAAAAAGTGGGAGGAGCTACACTCAACAATGGCTCCTCCTACAGTTACAATTTTTAAAATTTCAACCAATCATTTAGTCATTTCATAAATTTAATAACATAATTTCCTATACACATCAAATCAGTGTTATTTAGAAATATTTAGAAAACGTGGGTGGAACTACACTCAACAATGGCTCCTCCTACATTTACAATTTTTCAAATTTCAACCAATCGTTTAGACATTTCATAAATTGATTAACATAATTTCCTATACACACCAAATCAATGTTAGTTTGAAATATTTAGAAAACGTGGGTGGAGCTACACTCAACAATGGCTCCTCCTAATTATACAATTTTTAAAATTTCAATCAATTGTCTAGTCATTTCATAAATTTATTAACATAATTTATTATACACATCAAATCAGTGACATTTAGAAACATTTAGAAAAAGTGGGAGGAGCTCAACAATGGCTTCTCCTACATTTACAATTTTTAAAATTCCAACCAATCGTCTAGTCATTTCATAAATGTATTAACATAATTTTCTATACACATTGAATCAGTGTTATTTAGAAATATTTAGAAAAAGTGGGAGGAGCTACACTCAACAATGGCTCCTCCTACATTTTACAATTTTTAAAATTTTAACCAATCATTTGGTCATTTCATAAATTTAATAACATAATTTCCTATACACATCAAATCAGTGTTATTTAGAAATATTTAGAAAACGTGGGTGGAACTACACTCAACAATGGCTCCTCCTAATTATACAATTTTTAAAATTTCAATTAATTGTTTAGTCATTTCATAAATTTATTAACATAATTTCTTGTGCACATCAAATCAGTGACATTTAGAAGTATTTAGAAAGCGTGGGAGGAGCTACACTCAACAATGGGTCCTCCTACTTTTACATTTTTTTCAAATTTCAACCAATCGTCTAGTCATTTCATAAGTTTATTAACATAATTTCCTATACACATCAAAATATAACGATAATAATTAATTGTATTCATATTTTTAATCAATTCTATCACCAGTCCAACTCTCCAGGGATGTACTTATCAATCAAACCTTGATAATAAGGCCAGAGTGCATCAATATCCGGGACTTTTGTACTTTTTGTATATAAATCATATTTGCTGCAACAAAAACAGGAAGAAGACATAAATAAATCAACTTGATAGAGGTTGTTAGCTGGTCGTATTTCCAAAGCTCTTAGCTTACTTAAATTTCAGCACCCATTTCATCATATCCTCATCTTTGGCACTTGTCAAATGCTTGTAATCGCCCCCAGAGTGCCACGGATAGAAACTGTGGAATCTGATCATATACAACGCCTCCTCGGGCAAAGTAGACTTATTGTGCTTAAGTACTTGATACAGATATTCGTCATGTCCCCAGGACATCAGAACATTGTCGAGACCACAGTTGGGTTCGTATAAACCATATTTGGTACTGAAATGAACCAAAATTTTCTATGAAATTAGTTAGAATTGGAGGGAGAAAAGTTTGAAAAAATTCGAACAAAATTTGAAGACCAAGGATTACTTTAGTAAAGGATTCTTTCCATCCGGATTATTTGTAAAGCTGGTATCATGATATACAATGCTCTCAGCGAATTCACAACCAACTACAAACGTATCTCCGACGACGGCCCATTGAGGTTCTTCATAAAATGCCATAATCTGAATCACAGAAACAATAAGTTAATCAAATTATGACGATTTAAGCGTTTTCTAGAAAAGTGGGAGGAGCTATCGTGTGGAGAAGGAGTGTCCTAATTTAGCTCCTCCCCATAAATATTAGAAATGGAGCTATGTGGGAATGGATATATTTCAATTGTGGAAAAGTGGGAGGAGTTATCGTTTGCAAGAGGTGATTTTTTTATTTTTTTTTATACTTAGACCACTGGCAATGAGCAATACTGTTTCAATTTGTGGAAGGAGCGCTTTCCCGCATCAAGTCTTTTACTACCTCCTACAAGTATATTCTCCCATCAATCCGGCATCAATATGAGAAAACCAAGTGGGAGGAGCTAATTCTATGTCTTATTTGACTCCTCCCACATTTCAAAAAAAATGCAATTGCTGAAAAATGGGAGGAGCATACATACAAATCTCCTAATCCTATAAAATTATTGTATTCGAACCAATCAGCTAGGCAGGAGTGCCATAAAAATGGGAGGAGCTATTTTCGGGTAAGTTAACGCTAGATCCTAAAAGTACTAGAGTTGATATAACCTACTTTTCCCAAGTCGTGAATTAATCCAGTCAAATGGAACCAATCCATCGACGGATCCGGATAATCCTCGCGGATTTTCTCGGCGGTTTGGAAGGCATGGATGATATTCGGCATGTCCACATCTGGGTCACTTTCGTCGACAAGGTCATTGAGTTTCTCCAGTGCATCCCGAACGTTGGCCCGATATGTGTTGAATTGTAACCATTTCGAGCGTTTTTCTATTGAAAAACATCACATACGTTAATTTAATATAAAAGTTAAGAGCTCAGAGAAGACAAAAAGAATCTTTCATTTTTAAATTTTCCTTAGTAACATACTTAACTTAAGTGAAGCAACTTAAGTTAAGTAGCTATCTACTTAAGTCTCTAAACCACTTTGGGAATTCTCGAATTTTAAATCTCTAGAAAAAAGCCATATCACTTTAAATGTGACTTAGTAACTTGAGTTGTTTACGTTAAAAATACTTAAGTACATTAGCTACTTAAGTATTTTATAATATAATCATTATCATAATTATTTTTATGCAATACATGATAATAATTGAGAAAACATCATTTTAAACTCGATAAATCTAGGATATATCATCCAAATCTTACATTTTACATTATTAGTATGTCTGCCTCGGTTCTAAGCCCACAATGGCGTCGCGGCGTTGCCATTTACGTCATACATACCAGCATTATGTGTAAAAACAGTGATATCTATAGTTCAATGGCATAATGTATGTATTTTTCACAAATTAATCTCAAATTCATGTTTAACATTTCCTTAGGAACAAACTTAACTTAAGTAAAGCAACTTAAGTTAAGTAGCTATCTTCTTAAGTCTCTAAACCACTTTAGGAATTCTCGGATTTTAAATCTCTAGATGAAAGTTATATCACTTTAAATGTGACTTAGTAACTTGAGTTGTTTACGTTAAAAATACTTAAGTACATTAGCTACTTAAGTATTTTTAACATAAACATTAACATTAACATAAACATAATCATAATTATTTTTATGTAACACAAGAAAAAAGTTGAGAAAACATGATTTGAAACTCGATAAATCTAGGATAAAACATCTTCACCGAACATTTTGTATTATTAGTGTGTTTGTGTGGGTTCTAAGCCCACAATGGCGTCACGGCGTTGCCATTTACGTCATGCATACCAGCGTTATGTATACAAACAGCGACATCTACAGTTAACTAGCCCAATACTGTACCTTTGACAAAATCGACTGTTTGATTCGTGTGCATTAGTTCGTAGGTGCGCCGCACACGCTCCTTAATCGGATCGCTCTCGTCGATCGAGTAATCCCGGAAATGATCCAGCGGCTTATCGGCGAACTTCGCTTCCGGCCGGTAAATCTGCGACGGATCGATTAGCTCCGTCGCTTCATCTCGCCTCGTCTGCAGGAACCTCTGGAAAATTGCAAACTAATTACTCTTCTGCCATAATTAACACACAAATTCACAAACATTAACCTTAAAAGCCTGAAAAACATTTTTTATTCGAAAAGAAAAAGAATTAAATAAAGAAAATTTAGTAATGCCTGTTACAAACGCATATTTTCAATAGTCACCATTAATGGAGGCCATTAACGATGCCTAGTTGTTAAGTCATTAACGGTGCTTAGTCGTTAATAGCCGTTGATAGCATTCTTATAAGACATATTGAAAGATTCTTACCATATTTCGATAAAACCCCAAACCAAAGTTGTCGCCAAGCGTAGCACGAAAATGACACTAACCGAAATCAACAAATAGCAGCGCAATTTAATATGAATCGCATTTAATCACTTAAACGTTCGTAATCGTTTAACGGCAGCGCAATATTCGCTGTCATTTTATTGGGGTTTTATGCGTCTACACGTGTTGGCTGCTATCAGCAATAATGGCAAACAATAATCGAATTGATAAGCGTCATGATGCTGCTCTCGTATTTGACCTTTCCGAGTACACGCCAGATTCGTCTTGTTTGCTGATAAGAGTCGATAAAGTGCATCAGCATTTGTACTATAATTAATTAACATTTTGTAATAAAATTTAATGAGAACTGAAAAAAGGGAATGATAAGAATCTTATAATAAAAAAAATATTTTCGAGAAAGTGAACGTTAATGATCGCCATTAACGATGTGTAACTGTTAAGAGTCTACTTTAACGGTGCCTAACGTTTAAGAAGCGTTTAACTGCTTCCATTTGGATGAAAGTATAAGCTAACATAGTTCAACTCACTAAAATAGGGATAATTAATGATAGTCATTAATGGTGACTAACCGTTAAGACCAGTAATTAATAGAATTAATAGTCATTTTACTAATTTTAAATTTATTTCTTATTCTTAGTTAAAAGCTTATACAAAATATTTGAAAAAGATAACAATTATACAAAGTATAGCAAAACTGACAACAATTTTGTCAACATAATACATCCTAAAACAAATACAATTAACAATAAAGTCTTTTTTGAGGTTATTTATATTCTTACATCTTTAAATGTTGTTTAGCCCTAGGAATACTTTCATCACTCTCATTTAAAATATATCTACGGGCACAAAGTGTGCAATTTTCAAAATATTCACGATAATCAAAGTGAATGTCCTCCAAGTTGTATAACCTTCTTTCGTAAGGGTTGAGGTTATCAAGGGCTATTAATGCTTGTTTGTTTTCAAAGTCCCATTGTTTCCCATTATAGAATTTCAGAATTTCAAAGCCTTGTTTGATTTTTCTATATATTGGCAATAATCTAAAAAATTAAAATTTGTAAAAATATGTATTATAACTAAAGCAATGCGTTAATAGTAGCCATTAACAGTTTGTAGGCGATAAGGCACTACCTTAACGGTGCTACTACTATTTCCTAGAGGTGTTAGTTTTTAACCATTGTTAGTATCTTAAAAATCTTAGTAACGAACAAAGCGTGTATTAATAGAGGTCATTAATGGTCTTTTAGAGTTAAGGGTATACAATTTTAAAGTTAAAAAGCAATTTATACAATCTCTATGAAACATTTTTTTTTTCTATGATAAGTTAGTTTAATGTATTTATCAACTTCCAACATTTTTAATTTTTTTCGTATACTGAAATATACAGGGTGTATAAATATATTTAAATTTGAAACGTTCATAACTTTTTAACAAACTATTATTTTGAAAAACCGAAAACGTAGTGCACTAGAGGATAATATCGTCTATTAATATCAATTTATTTCATTATCGTATTTCCTGCCATTTTTGTATTAAATGCTCAAAAACCTTGGCTTTCTTAATAAAAATCATCAATCAAATAAAATATTTATTGCTATGTGTAACATTGTTAGTATCTTAAAAATCTTAGTAACGAACAAAGCGAGTATTAATAGAGGTCATTAATGGTCTTTTAGAGTTAAGGGTATACAATTTTAAAGTTAAAAAGCAATTTATACAATCTCTATGAAACATTTTTCTTTTTTTTTCTAGGATAAGTTAGCTAAATGTATTTATCAACTTCCAACATTTTTATTTTTTTTTCTTATACTGAAATATACAGGGTGTATAAATATATTTAAATTTGAAACGTTCATAACTTTTTAGCAAAATATTATTTTGTAAAACCAAAAACGTAGTGCACTGGAGGATAATATCGTCTATTATATTATTTCATTATCGTATTTCCTGCCATTTTTGTGTTAAATGAATTAGAAGTTTGAGTATGTAACCAAAATTGCTCAAAAACGTTGACTTTCTGAATAAAAATCATCAATCAAATAAAATATTTATTGCTAGGTGAGTTAAAGTACTTATAGATGACCTAAAAATCACCTCAATACATTCTTTGGGTATTACGTCTTTAAGACTATCCATTAACAGTGTCCAAACATTAAGAAAGTAGGATTGACATACTTACATTGGTGGCCGATTAAAAATCCATAGAATCCCATCAACAAACATAGATGGTAGCAGATGTTGAACGAAAAACATGACATCATGATGAAGTTGATTAGATTTAACTCCGCCTCCTGGATACCAGATAACCCAATTCAAGGGAATCAAATTTAAGATAACCTCTTTTCCTATAGAAATTATCTCTGCCCAGGAAACTTTATGCATATGTGACGTTGTAATATTGTAAATATTTCTCTTTTTTTGTTTATTTGGTTGCCTAAAAATAATAAAAATAAAATTTTAAAATAATTAAAACAATGTTTTAAAAAAATTCCAGGTAATATGCCACCAAATATTCATGCACATTTAGTTTTGGGATTCACACGCAAATTAGTGTTTTTTAAAGAAATATTGTTAAATTTTTCAAAAACTATAATTACTTACTGAACATAATCGAAAGCAGCGGTGAGAAAAGCACTCACTGCAATATCGACCGGTAACAGGTCGGTATACCTTGCGACATCCACGTATAGAGTGCGCAGTATGCCTTTTCCCGCGGCAATTTGAAAACCTATGGAGCCATTTATTGTATCCGTCCACCCAGGGATGGGGTCCCTCAACGCTGGTATCACCAAAGATGGTCTGAGGAGAATTATGGGCAATTTATCTAGTTCTTGATTGACTAAACCCTCGGCTAATGCTTTTGTGAAGCAATATGTGTTGGGATACTTCTCTAAAATCCTTTAAAGCACTTTAGTAACTTGTTATTAGTTGGGTTAAGTCACTTACATGTGCGTAAAAGAGCTTAAGTCACTTCCGATCAAATTTTCACAAATTTTAATGATTTTTTCAGGATCAGCTGGAGGATTATAAGGTTTTTCGTAGATTATTCTTTCGTGGATATGGCAATAGGCTGAGGAAACATATCCGAAGATCTAAAAATGAAATAATAATTTGTTAAGTCAGTTAATATGACTTAAGTCAGTTAATTTGTTCCTGAATATAACGTAAGTCACCTTTAAAGAAAAAATACTCATGTTACCTTTAAATTTGACATAGATTTAGCCAATTTCAACATGTATCGAGTCCCTCGGACGTTCATCAACACAGAAGTCTTTAAACTTTCATCCAGGCGTAAGAGGGCAGCACAGTGGTAAACAATCTCAACTTCAGTCACTAATAACTTAAAATCAAAGGGGTTTAAGTCAAGTTTAGGCTTTGAAATATCGCCTTGAATTGCATAAACTCGCGATATTTGATTTTGAGCCGATGAGGTTTGTTTAAACACGTCGAAGAGCTGAAAATTGTAAATTTTTAAATTTTAAAGTCGTTTTACTCAGTTTGTATGGAATATTTCAACATTGTTTTTCTATAGGAAGATAGCTAAACCTTTTATCTAGACATCCAGTAATTATTATTTTTTTCTTGCAAAAAATACAGGGTGTACGACGAAATTAACATAATTGCTAATAACTTATTTTGAGAAATTTTTCTTTTTTCTTGATATAAATCTGTTAAGGTAAAGGTGAAGAAATGAGAAGTAAGTTCAGACTTTGAAACATTCTCTTAAAAGGTCTAAATCTGATTTTAAACATAAGTGGCTTCATTAAACATTGGAACAATCTAAATATTGTTAATTTAAAAATTTAAAAATCGCTTTACTCAGTTTGTATGGAATATTTCAACATTATTTTTCTATAGGAAGTTAGCTAAACCTTTTATCTAGACATCCAGTAATTATTGTTTTCTTATTGTTAAAAATACAGGGTGTACGATGAAATTAACATAATTGCTAATAACTTTTTTTTAGTAAACAATTTAAAAAATCTAGAAAAGTAGTGTACTAGAGCATAAAATCGTCTGTCAATAGTCATTTATTTTGTTGATTTATTTCTAACCAATTTTACATAAATTGATTTTTAAATTTGAGTAGGCAACCAAAATTGTTTTAAACTTCTTTTTCCTGATATAAAGTCTTTTAAGGGCAAGGTGAAGAAAGGAGAAGTAGGTTTAGATTGTCAAACATCTTCTGAAAAGGTCAAAACCTGATTTTAAGCTGATGTGGCTTCATTAAACATTGGAACAAACTAAATATTGTTAATTTAAAACTTTAAAAACCGCTTTACTCAGTTTGTATGGAATATTTCAACATTATTTTTCTACAGGAAGTTAGCTAAACCTTTTATCTAGACATCCAGTAATTATTGTTTTCTTATTGTTAAAAATACAGGGTGTACGATGAAGTTAACGTAATTGCTAATAACTTTTTTTAATAAACAATTTAAAAAAAAAACTAGAAACCTAGTGCACTAGAGCATGAAATCGTCTATCAATATTCATTTATTTCATTGATTTATCTTTAACCAATTTCGCATAAATTGATTTTTAAATTTGAGTAGGCAACCAAAATTGTTTTAAACTTCTTTTTCTTGATATAAAGTCTTTTAAGATCAAGGTTAAGAAAGGAGAAGTAGGTTTAGATTATCAAACATCTTCTTAAAAGGTCTATATCTGATTTTAAGCTGATGTGGCTTCATGAAACATTGGAACAAGCTAAATATTGTTAATTTAAAACTTTAAAAATCGCTTTACTCAGTTTGTATGGAATATTTCAACATTATTTTTCTATAGGAAGTTAGCTAAACCTTTTATTTAGATATCCAGTAATTATTATTTTCTTATTGTTAAAAATACAGGGTGTACGATGAAATTAACGTAATTGCTAATAACTTTTTTTAGTAAACAATTAAAAAAAAACTAAAAACCTAGTGCACCAGAGCATGAAATGTTCTATCAATATCCATTTATTTCATAGATTTATCTCTAACCAATTTCGCATAAATAGATTTTTAAATTTGAGTAGGCAACCAAAATTGCTTTAAACTTCGTTTTTCTTCGAAAATTAAGCTTAAAATACATGCAGGTACTCACAGGCGACTTAAATATCTTCTCAATGCGTTCCTTGGGTGTTAGGCCATACTTTGGACGAATTATAACCAAAACCTTGGAAATTTTCGGACAACTACGTAGTAATTTCTCAAGTAGGACCTTCCCAACGAAGCCAGTCACACCTGTGAGGAGTACAACCTTACCTGCAAACATTTCAGCTATCCTGTCGGGATAAACTTCCATTTTCTTTGACTTTTGCTTTGTCTTTGTTTGTTGTCAATTGCTAAACTTTTATAACCTTTCCAAAATGTCCTAGATTAACCCAATTGAAAATTTGTATACGTATTTTAAATATTGCTGATTGCAACATGCTTATTTACCGTAGCAAGTAGTAAGAAATTGCAAGTATTTACGCAGAAATTGCACATTTCTGCATTGTCGCACAGTGCGATTGCGATATGGATACGATGTTGTTGAGCTTTGTGGCTTAAGTAGGCCTTCGCAATGAATGCAACTTCGTTAGGAGCAAAGAGATAATTGTGCATTGATTGCCTCATCTTTTATTGTTGAATGATTGATGATTGGTGGACGACAAAAGATGTTATTTTATGAATTTATGCTTTTTTTTAGTGGTTTCATGCAGAATTCTTGGAATTATCTGGATTTTTTTTCGTCTTTAAGTTTTAAGTCAAATTTATAAAAAAAAAACAGCATTTCTCAAAATTGAACATCAAAAAACGCTAAGTAAATTAATTCTAACGAAAACTGCTCGTACTTCAAATTATCACAATTATGTGTTACTATTTCCCATTAACGTCTAGTCACTCTTAATAGGTAAGATTAACGATTCAATTTAAAAAATCCTCAAAACGGTGCAAAATTATTGAATTTTAAACAATATCATAACTCAATATCACTTTATGTCGGAATGTGAATAAGATTTCATTAACGATTAGTCGCCATTAATGGGCCTTCTTAATAACGTTCTTTCCAAAAAAACTTTTTAAAACCATATTTCCGAAAATTTGTTAAGATATATATCTGAGGCAGGTGAACTTTTCATCTTACCATTCTCCATTAACGATTAGTGACTTTTATGGGCACATTTAACGTTGAAGCTCTAGAAACCCTCGTAACATACAAAGTGCATTGATTGGAAATAAATTTATTTCTCTATATCACTTTGAGAATATGAGCTTAACTTCATTAACGATTAATCATCGTTAATAGCCATGATTAACGACTACTGAAAAGTAAGCTAAAAACAAGTTTCCAAAATTATATAAAGTCTATGTATATTCTATATGCCTTCAAAGCCTTCAAAGCGATCATTTTCCATTAACGATTAGTCATTCTTTAACTTATTAAAACAAGGTATCGAAAAATATCTCAAATTATGGATCTGATGAATGATGGGAATTTCTCTTGTTACCATTCTCTATTAACGATTAGTCACTTTTAATGCACACCATTAATGATTACTCATTGTTAATAAACATGGTTAACGACCTTCGAAAATATAACGTAATATAAAGCCTCTGTATGATTTCCTTCAATGCGATTATTTTTTCATTAACGATTAGTCACTCTTAACTTCTTAAAACAAGATATGCAAAAATATCTCAAGTTATGTATCTGATAAATGATCTGATCTATGGGAATTTCTCTTGTTACCATTCTCTATTAACGATTAGTCGAAAACATGCACACTTTTAATACACACCATTAATGATTACTCATTGTTAATAGACAGGATTAACGACTGTCGAAAAATATGTTATAAAATAACGTTACATAAAGCCTCTGTATGATTTCCTTCAATGCGATTATTTTTCATTAACGATTAGTCACTCTTAACTTCTTAAAACAAGATATGCAAAAATATCTCAAGTTATGTATCTGATAAATGGTCTGATCTATGGGAATTTCTCTTGTTACCATTCTCTATTAACGATTAGCCGAAAACATGCACACTTTTAATACACACCATTAATGATTACTCATTGTTAATGGACATGATTAACGAATCTCGAAACATATGTTATAAAATAACGTTACATAAAGCCTCTGTATGATTTTCTTCAATGCGATTATTTCCCATTAGCGATTAGTCACTCTTAATGAAGACCATTAACGATGCCTACGCTAATAATACATTTAAAAAAGTATAAATTTATAACAAGTAACAAACTTTCTCGAAATTATACGCCAAATAAACACAAATTAAATAAGCTCTAATTAATGAATTAATGCTCGCACTTAAAATTATTACAATTAACCTAAAAAAAACTGCATGTGGTCAAGCGTAGACAATTAACAACAACTTACAACAGCTGTTAGTTAAACGTCGGAGTAGCCTCAACAACTATTATGTATTGTGTAAATGGCTTTGGGTAAACAATATCTTAAGAACGTTAAACATTATTGCACTCAACATACTTCTATATACCAAAAAAGAAAGCTGAATATCCATAAAATATGATTACGTCATTGCCGCACTCGTATTAGCGCGTTAGTGTGTGAGTGTATGAAATGCCATTCCATTCACAACCACATCCAAAACTAACGATTCGCATTTGAAAGTGGAAAAGTCTCAACTTTGTCTTCTCTCGCAATTTCGTATTTTGTCTTATGCAACTCACCTCAGCACAGTTGTACTCGTAACTTTGTTAATTCTTAAGTTGTAGTCTCGAAACATAAAGGCCTAGAAAACGAGGCGAACAGACTTTGAATTGGCAAATACTAAAGGTGTAGCCTAACATGATGCATAATGGTTATTAGGTTATACAAAATTAGTCAAAGCTAAATGAGTAGCCTAACACGATGAATAGTGATTGTTAGATTAAACGAAATTATTTAATGCTAAATGAGTCGCCTAACATGATGTATAGTGGTGGTTCTTAGTGAATAGTGAGAATAGTAGTTTAAACAAAAGTAGTCAAAGCTAACGGATGTTACGGTAGGTTTCTGCTGGACGCGATTTTGTGCGCATGTTTGACTTTTGAGTAAGGGATACGGACAAAAATATGTAACGCACATGGAGAAGGTCCATGTGCGTTACATATTTTTGTCCTTCCCCGAACGGCACAATTTTTTCAGTTCGCTCGAGTGATTTGAATTAGCTGGACACGGCCACGCGTCGGCAGCAATCAGGTCGGATCTTTCTTTTTTTTTTTACTTATGTTAATATTGTTTTCTTGGTTTGGCAACGATGTAATACTAACGCTTTCGAGCTACTATTTCCCACTGAGTCTATTCAAACTTCTTCGTAGAATCCCTGTTCCGTTCATAACCTACGCGGAATATAAATTTATTTCTACCGTAATCTACCACGTGCGTTACAAATCGGCGCCAAACGTGGGGCTCGAACCCACGACCCTGAGATTAAGAGTCTCATGTTCTACCGACTGAGCTAGCCGGGTCGCCTAACATGATGAATAGTAGTTATTGAGTAACACAAAATTAGGTTAAACAAAAACGCTTAAGAAAGAAGGTGAAGAGACTTCGAATGGGTAAAAGCTAAAGGAGTAGCCTAACATTAAAAATAGTGGTTGCTAGGATAAACAAAATTAGTAAAAGCTAAAGGAGTCACCTAACATGATTAATAGTCGTTGCTAAATTAAACAAAAAGGCTTAAGAAATTAATAGTGGTTCTTAGTGAATAGCGAGAATAGTGGTTTAAACAAAACAAGTCAAAGCTAACGGATGTTACGGTTAGTTTCTGCTGGATGCGATTTTGTGCACATGTTTGACTTTTGAGTAAGGGATGCGGACAAAAATATGTAACGCACATGGACCTTCTTCCTTCCCCGAACCGCACAATTTTTTCAGTTCGCTCGAGTGTTTTGAATTAGCTGGACACGGCCACGCGTCGACAGCAATCAGGTCGGATCTTTCTTTTTTTTTTACTTATGTTAATATTGTTTTCTTGGTTTGGCAACGATGTAATACTAACGCTTTCGAGCTACTATTTCCCACTGAGTCTATTCAAACTTCTTCGTAGAATCCCTGTTCCGTTCATAACCTACGCGGAATATAAATTTATTTCTACCGTAATCTACCACGTGCGTTACAAATCGGCGCCAAACGTGGGGCTCGAACCCACGACCCTGAGATTAAGAGTCTCATGCTCTACCGACTGAGCTAGCCGGGTCGTCTAACATGATGAATAGTAGTTATTAAGTTACACAAAATTAGGTTAAACAAAAACGCCTAAGAAAGAAGGTGAAGAGACTTTGAATTGGTAAAAGCCAAAGGAGTAGCCAATTTGACGCTTCGCTCTTTCGAGATTATCATGTTTCATACTGGAACTTTGTCGCAGTGAATTTAATTGTTGAACCTGAGCACATGCGGATCCCAGGGAGTGAAAAAGAGTGAATGTACAGAAGAAGTAGATTCATTACTTTTTATGAATGTTGATGCCGATATAAAGTTGAAATAATATGTATTACTTCTTTATATATTTATTAAATTTCAATTTTGGACCGGTTTCGGTGTTTTTATTACACCATCCTCAGCAA
>JAODAC010011009.1:0-25725 GCA_027575185.1 Mimaenictus wilsoni
ATATATTGACTACACGTACAAAAATTTACAAATCCAAGGCGGACAATCCATATACGCTTATTATAATTGTTTCTTTATAAAATGAAACGTAGATGAAATATTACTGTCAACTTCCCATATATGTCATTCATAAACGTATTAATCTCAATTTTCTGCATTTTATAACAATTTCATAGTTAAAATAAAAACTTTTTCGCCATGAATAAATGAACTTATCCAAATGTGAAAGTAATAACAAATAATTAAACGTAAAATATTGTCTTCTCTTACAAATTGTAACCTTTGAAAATTAAGAACATCAATTTCCAAACTTTCTATATCGAAATAAATAAGTCAATAAACTATTTACAGCTGCCACTTACAATTAAAAATATCCTTGACCAAATATGTATGACCATCTAATGTCAATTTTTGAAATTTAATTGCAATAATAAAGATGTTTGTTTACCCATTACCATCTTCAAAATACTTACTTCAAGATGAAACCCCAAGGATGGTGTCATACTGATGTCTGATGACAAACTCATTAGCATCTTAACATTTTCCATATTTTTGGGCATGTGTATTTGGGCCTAATCATATTAACGCATACATTCAACCTGCCTGCCTGCGCCTGACGAACGCATGCGTAAATATGATCACGAAGAACAAGTGAATAACTATTCAAGCGCCAACGAGCTTTTAATATATTCGAAGCCAAACACAACTCGTTAGAGCCTCCTCTAATCTACCCAAACCATTGTAAGTAGATAATTTACAATTTACAATCAAATGGAAAACCAAATCGTGAGTATGCCAATATCATGCTTGAATTTATAGTGTGACAAAGTTAATTATGTAAATGAATGCGTCTAGACTCAAATTAACATGCAAATTCAATTGCGATGAAAACACGTCAAAAATGTCTAAAATTATTTTATTAATAAATTATTTTTGGAAAAATGGTGAATTTTAAACATAAAAAACGGCTTTTTTATATAAAAGAACAATAATAAGAAATATAAAAAACAAGATTTTTTTAATTTAAAATCCATTCTTTAAATAAATTAATGATGTTTAAATCTAATTTTTCAATTATTATTTTTTGCGTTTATTTTGGCCTTTCAAAATCAAAATGTCATTGGTATTTGCTATAATAATTATCAATCACTCACGTAGAAACATTACACATATGCCAGACACAGCACGATTTCAAGTAGACTTCATAATATATTGTACTAATCACTGAAAAAGATGTTGATTGTACAACATAGAATACTCATCGTTAAAATATGATTAACGAATTTGTGACCATATCTTAAAATGTGATTGTGCACGGCTTAAACGATTGAGAAATCCCATTAATTGAAATTATATGAATATATCTATTAAACTGTACTTTAATAGATTTTTCATTAAAATCCACAGTGAACAATTCGTGCACGCCCCTTGTAAATCGAGCCCGTAATGCTGGTAGTAAGATTGTGAGATACACAGGGATGGGCGTGGATATAATATGGTTGCTATCCGAATGGGGAATCCAATGGAAGTGTTGTGGTTGCAGGCTGCGATGACTAAGAGTAAGAGCAGCCTGCTACTCAATCCGCCGAGTGTATTATCATCTTCTCTTTTTTCTTTTGTGTGTTTTTCTTTTTTTTATGAAGACCAACAAATTGATAATTTAAAAACGTATTCTAATTTCCAATGTAAATGTTTATTACCCATTAAAAACTCTTATTAAAAGGGTTTCTATTTTTTTTTTATTTATCCAACAACCTTTTTTTACCCCATAGTGGTGTAAGATACACAAATATAATATAAATAGTAACTTTCACCCGGCCCAATCCGGTCTCGCTACTGATGGTACTTGTTCTGAACTTTATGGGTTTTTTTCCGGGGACCGTTGCAAGCGAATCGCCCAACCTTCATTCACGTTTTTACCGCGAAATCAGGAGTTGATGGACGACGCAGCCACTTGTTGAGTGGGGAGACCAGGTGGTCACCCATCCAACGCGTAGCTACGTCCGACGTTACTTAACTGCAGTCATCTAACGAGCACCGATCTCCACAACGCGGCAAACCGCCGCCAGAGTTTCTAATAAAAATGTAAATTTCAAACTTCTTAAAAATGTAAATAATCAAAGTAATATCAACGTATTATTAACGTAATAACACCACACATCTTCTTAACCGTGAGCAAATAATGTATTATGTAAATTCACACAGAAAAACCATCAAATCACAAGTGCACATCCAACACACCCGGCATCTGTATTTTCATCCATCATCGCTTATTTCTTACATTATTCAATAATGTATTACAAAATAGCAAAATTTCCTGTTGCATAGGCCGCAATTTCCAACATACGGATATTACTACATCGAAAATGCTAATCTAAAGTCAATCTATGCGTGTAGTCGAATAGTCAATCAATGACGAGTCAATAAAACACCAATTAATTGGATTTGAATAAATGCTAATTAACCGGTAAGCATATCCTGGCAAACATTATAAACACCCGAAAATTGGGTGAAAGTGTTAAGCGATCCAATTATGCGACAGCGCATGAGGAGAGTAATTGGATTAGGCTGTTTCGGAATGACACATGTCAGGCGGCAAGAGCGCAAAGTGGATGAAACCGCACTTCAAAGTTCGCCATGTTTGGGCGCGCATCCATCCACTTGTCGCGCATTCATCTCGCCGCGTAATGCGGCTGAGATGCAATCATAAACTGCCAAGATCAGATGAGCTTCATTCTTGCTCCTGCGGCAAGCTGCGCAAGCACAATCGGTGCGACGTGGTGACGAAACAAATTGCGGTTTTGTTGTGAAATCTCAAGTTTAACGCAATCAACGCACCGCACAGGGCGTCGCGACAAGTGGATGTTGTCGTACCAAGTCCACGAATGTTATTTCAGTTTTTGTCAAGAAATCGTGGGCTTGATTAAATTTTACTAGAATTTCTTTATCCCATTATTTTTTTAAACTCAATTTCAAAAATGCCGAGGTGTAAGTTCTTTGGTGTAGAAAACATTTATTGTATTGATACCAACCTCGATAACATTATTCGTCTACTGCTTTAGAAACTAGAAGAATGTAGGGAGAGGAAGTCGCCTAAACAAATGCGCGACACGGGACACTCAACAGAAGCGATAAAGTAAAAATTTATTCATACAAGGGGAGGTTCCGGAGTCGACCCTTAAATTTGCAGACATCTATTCCGGAGCGATCATCAAATAACGTTTAAAAACTTGTAATATTGCAGCACTTCTAGATTTAATTACGCACCTATTTAAAAATATGTAAAAATCCTAAAAATTCTAAATTCTTGTTTGATTCAACAACACCTTGACGCCAAAAATTCCAAACCACCATAAATATCCATAAATAACCGATTGATTAAATTTGCCATAAATAACGACAAAAATAACCAACAATACATTTTTTTAACGTTACTTTAGGAATAACCACTCATAAACTATCGTCAAAATAAAAACCTTTGAAGGGAAAAAAAGAAAAACATCCTCACAATTCTTCACGGTAGGATATTGCCAGCGGATGAGAGAAAGTACAACCGGTTGGGGACCAAAAAAATAAAAAACCATGGAAATTTTATCACACTGCACATAACGTCGCGCCGTTTGCCACAACCGCAGCCGAAGAAGACGCCTTGTTTGCATTGGGTGTTCGCAAAAGTGCAGATTGCGCGCCGAAATGCAATTACAGCCCACACATCAGTCAACAATTAAACCGTGGCGGCGGAGCGGCTCATTTTCGAAAGTACTTCGTTGGGGAAACTGGAAAAGTCTCACATACATGCATACCTACATACAGAGTGACGTACCCGTACACCACGACAAACAACAGAAAAGCCATCCAAATTGATGACTAAACGTCATGCATCATTTATGCGACGTTTAATTACTATTTAATTGGCTATCAACCACGTTGTGAGAGGGTAAAATTGAAAAAAAAGGTTTTCAAAATGATCTATTAAGAATAATAAACAGTTAATAATAATTTTGAACTAATACAAATTATAATAAACAAAAATAAATATTTTGACGACATTTATAGCCGTTATAGTCCTATGAAAAAATGCAAAAAAGTTAAATTCGATTGCAATCAATTGATATTAAAACAACGTAATGAATCGCACGTATTGCAAATTCAGATCTAATCTTGTATGCACCAAACATCATAAAGACAGTAATAGCTTAGCAATTACTAACGTTTTTCGCTGTTTTCTTTGTACGTCTATGTCGGCGACGGAAAAATTAGCATAAACAACGTAAATTGCATGCGTATAAAGATTTTTATCACCGGCATCACCACATCACTGATAGAAAGTAAAATGTTTGGTATTTTCTTGCTTATTACACGAATGTACGGTTTATAATTGAATGCGTTAAATATTTCTTAGATATTTAAGAGATTTTTGCGAAACTTTCTTGGTATTCATCAAGGTAAAGAAGTGAAATTAAATTTGTCAATTTTATCGAAATTTTTGGTTTTAAATTTTTACGAAATCTTAATACATTCGCGATCGAATCTTTGAGTATCAATATCTATGATGATATTGATAGCCAAAGTTTCGATAAGAATGAAAAAAAAAGTATCAATGAAAAATCATATGAAATCAATAAAAATTGCCTTTAGCTATTCGTTTAGGCAACATACTTTAGCTTGAATTCAGGCTCATATCTTTTTAATTGTTTATCTGCAGTTAATTAGTACGTACATCATAATTGCATACTTATTAATTGCGATTTATTGTCTTTGAATTGTCGTATGAAGCATGTAATCGCGTATTACGCATTGCGTATTACGCATTGCGTATTACGCAAGATGTCCATCGAAATTTTTAAACTATTCTCAATGAATAATTCCCATTGCATTTATCCGTGTTCTGTTCAATGATTATCGATTCTCCTAATTGCTTTGTAATCGCAATCGTCGCGTCGTGCCAAAGCCAGTGAATTTATGTGCCTAGAGCGTGAAAGCAAATTGATGACTGCGCGTAAAATTTAATAATTAAATATTATGAACAAATGGTTATATACCAAAAGGTCGTAATTGTTTTTTAATAACAGTTATATATTCATATGCATATATTTTATTTTTTACGTAAGCTATAAGTTGATTTTTTTTGTTGTAAAAAAGTACATTTTATCCTTCCTGCTTTACTCATTATTAATAATATGTAATATTTACGATTGGTTTATTTAATTTATATATATTTTGGTAACCCTAACTTTATAGAGAGATTCGCATTTGGGAGAAAGTACAATCAATAACTATGATTATTCACCCATAGTCATCGCGGCACGATGGTAACCTTATCCGAAAGGAAGATCAGCTCGTTTATGAAGTATTTTGTAGGCACAGCATTTGTTTACGCACATACATATTAACATGCATACATTAACACACATACAACAAACCCACAACACACACGCCCACACACACACACAAGTGTACAACAAACAAATGCCGAATTTGATTGAATGCATCACAAACGCAATCGTTCACTTCGTTCACTTTTGCCTTCGACGACGTCTTCCATGCTAAATATTTAGCTACTGGAAAGTGGGTTATGTAAATAGAGAAGCGACACCGACTCATGCGTGTAATTTGCACATCTAGGAATTAAAAATTAATTCGACGTGATAGCAGCGAGGAAATAACATTAGTTATAACTTGAAGATTTACACAAAATTGGAAAAGTTTTACTATTGAACTTGATATTTTCTATTAACTTGTTATTTTCATCCAAAATCATTGGATATTTATAAAATGTAGTGGACTCCCTGTTTACGGGTGAAAAGCAGGACAGTTATATCACAATAGGACAGAGCAACTTTGAGTGCGTCAGGAAAATTAAATATTTAGGAATCACGATCACGAATAAGGGGAAGAGTACTGAAGAAATTAAGGACAAAATACTAATTGCGAATAAGGCATTCTTCACAAATAAGAAACTATTGAAAAGTAGGCAAATTGGAAAGAGTACAAAAATTAAAATATATAAAACAATAATAAGACCTATATTGTCCTATGCCGCGAAAACTATGACCTTGACCAAAGCAGATGAAGAGAAATTTAACATCTTTGAGCGAAAAATTATAAGACAAATAGCTGGGGGTAGCATTATAGAAGGTTAGTCCACTTTCTATAATGCTACGGAAAAAAAACAAAGAACTGGAGAAGAACCTAGAAGGAAGCACAATTACAAAATTAATTAAAAAGCAAAGATTAAAATGGCTCGGACACATATATAGGAAAGATGAAACTGCAGTTGTAAGAAATATCATGGAATGGAAACCAACAGGAAGGAGAAAACAAGGAAGACCAACTAATACATGGATGAAGGAAGTTGAGGTTGACCTGAAAAATTTAGGTGTTGGACAATGGAGACAACAAGTTGATGATAGAAAAAAAATGGAGAGAACTAACAAATAGAGCGGTGGGCTGATCAGCCCAAAGACGATCGAAAAAATCCACTATTGGATGGCAATACCCCATAGGAGGGTGGAACGCCAGTTAGATTAGATTAGTGGACTCCACGTAATTGGGACACAATACGGCCTGGTGTCAAAGATCAGAAAAGCCAAAATTCAATAGAAATTCTAAAAATGAAAAGATTAAATAAGAATATATTTAGTTATAATTCAGTCATGTGATAAAAAATAACCACGACCTTTTCCTAATACTTATTAGGAATTGTTATGGTGACAAATTTTATATTTTTTGAATTAGATTTGCAAGCCAATTCCGATCAAGCTACATTTCCGTAGACAAACATGTACACTATTTCCCAACAACAAAATTTCTTGAGATTCACTACACACTACACATAGATCGTATAAAATCATGACATTTTAAAGTTAAATGCCGCTGTTCCATAAAATATAACAAAGCCAAAACCTTAAATAATAAATGTCAAATGTATCAGTAATTGCAGAGTAATTAAGAGTAAAACAAACAAAACGCTTTACAATGCCGAAAATTCACTATCAGCCAAAGTCACGATTAAACATTTAGCTTCTCCAGTAGTCAATGCCTAACCGGATGAGAATGGAAATTAGGTCAAAGTTTCCTGTTTTCCTCTCGTGTCCTGTTCTCAATTTCCTAAATCCGTGCATTTTCGCTGAATTTACAAACTTTCAACCTATTTCCAACTTCCACCAAGTCGACCGACACCGATTGTCCGCAAATGAAAAATCGCTTCTTTGTGATGCAAATCAACTCAAAGTATCACATAAACATAAACACACATAAATAAGACCATAAAAAAGACAACTGAATCATTTATAATTTATTGGCATGGCGTACTCGTTTAGTAAGCAAGCAAAACCGTAAAATTAAACAAATTTAGCCATAAAAGCTCAGGTGTTAAATTAAGACAAAGAGATGCATTACGATTTGTCAACACGGAAGATATAGGCATAGAAACAGAATAAACATATCTAATTTCCTCATTTCATAATAGAAAACAGTGAACAGTAAACATAAGTTAAGATAAATACAAAAGTAAATTGAATTACATGAAAAAGGCATGCAGCCATTTGTAGGTATGAAAGTGAAATTTGCAAAAAACGGTTTTATTATCTGTGATGAAAGAGGAAATTGACAGATTTAAATGAAAAGTTCAGGGAGGCAATGAAAATGCAGGAAATGGCGGAATAGCGGAGAGGTTTGTGCGCGAACCGCTCGCCACTTGACAGGGTGGGTGATTTAATTAAAAACTTGGCGGGCCACATTTACGACCGCTTGGTAGGCGCAGCGGATGAAAAGGATGAAAATTTGCTAACGTGCTGGTGTTTTCATCGAGTTTCTGACAAAGATTTCCAAGCTTATAGAGTTTAAAATTACTACACATACCGATGAAAATATTAATCATACTCTTTTAACGATTTAGAATCATTTTATGTGAGTTATTAAAATATTTTTGTTGGAATAATTTGTTTATTTGACCCAAAATGACGATTAAAGCCTGAAATATTCAATGCATCACTCAATTTTCTCCGAAACTAAAGAGACTGCGTCAAGACGTCCCATTTATCCGAAATTCACATGCGAATATCAGGAATTTTTATTACTTCCCGAGTTTTGAATCTATTTGAATTGACAAACAGCGTACTGTCAAACTACAAAAAAGAAATAGGCAACTTCTTACGCATAACTTTCCCTCTTAAAATACTCATATTACTCTCAAAGAACAGTCACAATAAAGTAATATTAGAACAGTATAACCTATTAACATTTACATTCAGCATTCTAGACGCTTATGATCGTAATTATCGCGTAAACTGTAAACTACTGACTTTGCCGCACCTGAAGCATCGTAAAATTAATGAGAATAAATGACTCAATACCACCAAGATACCACGCAATCAACTAAATACGTATCAGTACCATCATTACCATCAAATTTGTAATAAAAATATGCAAAATTATTTCAATATTCTGGTTACATGAATGTACAAAAAGTCATATCTTGCATATCTTCCAATAACACCTACATGTTGACATTTCAATTCACATTTCAATGAATATCACTTTATTACGGTCAGAGGAGAAGAAAAAGACAAGAAAGAAAAGCAAAAACTTTCTTTCAACGATTGATGATGCCATCTGACCACTTTAAAAAACATTGTAAATTTTACATTTATTGTTAAACTAAACACTATGAACAAAGCACGCATTATTTACGAATATTTTATTTTTATTGTTTTTCACTTTTCCAACCAGCGACTTTCTCCAAATACTTCAACATTTTATTAGAGATATTGCAAAATGAAAGAGAATACCAAACATAATTTCTTTCAATGATAATTTTGTGTTATTTTATGTGTAAATAAACAATTAAAAAACATTTTTCATCATTTTAGTACCAAAATTATTTCAATGAAAAAAATCGATTTACATTGAAATTGCACTTGTAAATGTATTCCTTCACATTTGATATGAAGTAATCAAACAATATTATTTCCAAGCCTCCCATATAACTTCATGAAACATATGTAATGTACTTCTTCTCAATGCAACTTCTTCACTTGTTCGCTACAGCATTACGCAAGTTCACAGTGTCTTTCATTTTTATTTTTTGTTTAACTCGTAAAGTTATGCGTCGTTTCTGTGAGTGTGTCTGCAGAAGTTTCGCGTGTGCACATCCAGCTGATGTGCGCACAGACATTACACATTATACAAATTGTTGTCTATAAAAGAGAAAGGATTTCGGCGGTGCGTCTAATTATCGCGCACAATCGCCATATCGCCGCGGTGCCGCTAATCATGCGCGTGCGTTACAGTCGTGGACACTGCAATTTTATGTCATCATTGCAATAGAAGTACGTTTGAGTTGCGCGCATCAAACGCACATCGAACGTGCCATTGTCGGACGTGCCTATATTGTATTAAGCGCTAAATATGGTCAGATTTGCAGTTATATTAAAGACAAACCTAGATATTCTCGTATACATATTGCGTTAATGCATAAACGCGTTAGCAAGTTGGCGAGTAGAGATAAAACGACATGCCAAAATCGGTTATATTCAACCGATGGCCGATTACTGTGAGATTGGTGTTGCTTAATTTACTTGATGACTAGTATTACGAAATATAATGTTTGATAATTTATGAGAAAAGGTTCGACGATTATTTTCAACAATATCTATGCTTTTTCGTTTATGATCACATACTTATAATTATAAATATTTATCCAAATTATTGTATATTTGCTTTGGACAAAGAAAAAGTTTGTCTTGGATGGCAATCGTAACAAATAGATAGAAGAATTCTAACCTCAAAACGCGTTGTGCGCAGAACAGAAAAAGCCATCAAAACTAATAAAAAGCTCCTCTCTTGGAATCTTGTTATTTTGTTTCGTTCATAGATTTTATTGCAATGTATACTGAGATAAAAGTACATGTTGTGCCTCAACACTCTGTAGAATAATATACTGAGTGTTCCGAAACATGCATTCCTACAATTTCTTATTTGTATATTTCGAAACTTTATAAAGTAACAGAATTTAGAAATTGCCTGAATTTAGAATTGTCGCCTTGGCGACTCATGAAAAAGTGAAATTTTCATGTTGTCTTTTAACTTTAAGAAATAAATTCTCAGAAATGTATAATTCATCAAATGAATAACCTTGGCCCACCTGGGCAGCCTAGTGGTAGCATCTCCGCTTACCACGTAGGAGTACGGGGTTCGATTCCCCGAGGTTAATTTTTAAATAACCTTGTGTGATTTTAATAATTATGTCAAATTGAATCTAAACAATTTATAATACAAATTTATCATCTCATTGTCCTTTTTTCTATCTAAAAATAAAATTAACAACCTTATTTAGTTACATACTTTAAATCACTAACAAACAAGGTCTTTCTTAATTTATTATTTATTTTTTCTATCTTCGATTTTCAATCCAGTATGAAACCAACAATAAAAAACACAAAAAAAACTAATTTAAATAATCCAATAAATATTTATACGCACATACCTTTGAGGTATCATTTGATCAATGCGTGGAGATAATGCGTGCCGGACAATACCTCTCCGAATTTATTCAATACAAAAAAAATCTCTATTTCAATCAGTGCGTTTCAATTCTAATGTCTTGAATCTCGCAACTCTTCTATATTTCTATACGGATTATTAATAATAGTTAATATTACAACACTTACGCCGGTAGCTATAGACCGGCAGCGATGATTCATATTCATTTGAATTTCAAGAACTTCAGATACGAAGCTCTTGCCACACGGATGCGAAACATCGCGCATCAATCTAGCCGACCATAAAGGGGACATACGCATACACGCGATCATCTTCACATCTTCGGAGAAAGTGGTGGATATTACGTATAAATTTGCCAGCAATCCAACGACGGATTTTATTTTGTCGCAACTGTTGCGCTCGTCAACACCAATTTTTTCGCCATCAAAAACGTTGTAACACTTTTTTGTTGTGTTTTTTATTGTTATTATATTGTTTCATAGTTGCCTAGTTTCAAATTCATACATTTTTATCTGCTTTTGAAAAGTTGACAAGCTAAAAATATGCATCTATAAATAATCTTTGAACATTCACAACAGTTGGGATTCATCCATCCCACGCAGTTAAAACAACGCGAATGCATTTAGAATGCAATAAAACACTATGCGCCGCTTGAGTGCTTTCAAAATAATCGATTTGTGATTTATAGGTTGTTAATACAGGCTTTTAAAGTCACGGCTCCTGTTTGTTAAAATTCCATTGTATTGGAAATGGTTAAGTATGAAATATCTTCCACAGAAATATTTGAATATTAATATAATTAATATAAGATAATTATTTTCTTTTACATCCAGAGTAAGTAGAGTGAGAGTACTTATTAAAGTCATAAAGTGTTGGTATTTGTAGCATCAAAACTTTTATGTAGAAACGACTAGACAAGAAGTTATTAATGAAACGATAAAAGACTAAGAATAAAAAAAAGCTATTTGCTAGACTGAGTTATAAAATAATCCAACTTTTTTCCTAATATTTACGTCTGAATATCCCGAAAAATATTCGCAAACTTTTCCGTTTCATTCGCTCACGAAGGACGAATTTATCTGCCTCGAAATTTTATCAATATACCCCAAACTCATGGACTGTATTGCAACAAAAATAGAATAATAAATGTAATAAATTCCATAATATTGCGTTCCAACACAATTTTCTTCCTTCAGCGTCTGTTTGCCTTTCTCTATCTAGTATACTTGAAAATATAATAAGATAAACCGAAAAATCGCAAAGCAGGGAAAACTTATTCTGAAATATGTTTATTTACAGTAAAATTTGATTGTTTTAACTAAATCTCTAAAATGTTTTTCCTAACAATTCGTTAGAACAAGTGTCTTAAGGGCGGATTTCTCATTATTGATCGGAAGTAGCTTTAAATCCGGTTGGAATAGAAAAATACGAAGATGATGAAGTGAATTTTACAAAGTTGCTTTTTCGATTTTGTGTAAAATATCCTTAAAAAGACCGGGTCCGACCGGTACCACGTAGCGGCAAAATGAAGAACTAAAAAATTCAAACTTTGTTCTAAAATATTTTCTTATCTGCATATTTCATAATGCCAATTTTTCCGCATTTTGCCGTTATGTGGTACCGGTCGGACCTGGTCCTCTTAATTAACAATTTTATTTCAGCACCTTCAAAAACACATTAAAAAACTTTATATACACCCTAATCTCATTCCATAAAACACAAAGGTATTTAAATCCTAATCACGTTTAGTCGCACAAAGACCAAAAAAGGCCATTAAAACCGAAAAGAAGAAAAAAAAAAAGAAGAGAAACTGGACTCACCCAATTCGGAAATAATCGTTTGCAGAGGTCGATCCCCGTCGGCGATTACCGAATCCATGTCGACGCACGCCTCGTAGAAATATTTCAATTTCCATTCGATCGTCCCGAAGGAGAGTGGTAGTGACAGGGTCGATATCATCTCTCGGATGCGTACAGCTTCTGCAAACACGCACAAAAAGACGTTGTTCAGCGTCGAAAAAACGCATTAAATGCAAAGAACGAGTACTTTGCGTTTGACTTTACTCTTTTCTTTTGATATCGAATTGTTACAGGAGCATTTGGAAACAAAGTGCCTGCACGCCAGGAAAATTCAATATTTGCCAGTTTTAGCCAGTACTGGAGGAGAAGAAAATGCCCACAAATTTTTCTCATTACTTCAAATCGTTTTTCACGTTTTACGTACAATTTACGAGTTTCATGTTTTGTAATCGGGCTATGTGAAGATATTTCGGGAGGTATTTCGAGAAAAATGAAATACTGCTTGAATGCATTCGTACTTCCATTTTCCAGGTGTAGGGTTACCAAATTTATAGAGTAACCATATACAAATGTCATATTTCTCAAATAAATTTGCTATCCAGAAAGTGTTATAAATTGTTAAAGAATACTTTGTGAAAAACGACTTTCATAAATATATATTGGTAACCCTATTTTTAGTTTCATGTAACTCTAAAACTGATATCCGGTTTTATCGCTATATAAACGAAAAAAAAATATGACCTAGTTGTAAATTTGTGTACTTCATACATATTTCATGAACATTCCCCCGGATTTGACAACATCCCCCAAAACAAACAAACCTATAAATTCTAACATTAATTGAAATTAATTACAAAAACTAGAAATTACATTTGTTAAATCTCCAAATATCAGATATCGGATTTTTTTAGAACTTTAGGCTTTTAAAATATCAGACTACAATTCTTTAATACATTTAACTCAACACTTTAATACATTCAACTCAACTCTTCAATAATAATTTGAGATTCTTAAGAAATAATTCAAAAAAAAAACGCTATAAAATTTCAAAAAATTAAAAATGAACCCATATGAATAGAGTTCGTGTACCCAAAATGTCACTCAAAAACTGATAAATTACCTTGCTGTTCGACCTGTGCTCGCCGATTCCACTTGCTGCGCTCCGGGGGCAGCTGCCGCCCCTGCAACCACCCACCACATGCCCAGTCACGTGCATGGCACCGCGGTGATGATTCGCGTAAATATTCACGCACCTGCAACACAATTTTCAATCAACTTCAAGCGTAAAAAAGATGAACCTTCACAGATGCAAAGGCAATGAATAAACATGAAATAGACAAAAAAAATGTGAAACCCTTAGGCAACTTCATAAAACACTTTCTCTCATTCACGTACGATAATCGTCAACGATTCGTTTCGGCTTTCCAACCTTTTAATAAAGTGCATCAGACTTCGTAAAATTGCAAGGCATGCACCAGGCATTGCACACGAGGGCAAAAGAAAGCGAAAATGCATGCGAAGATGATTGTTAAGGAAGACACGCCGCATCGGCTGACATGCAAGACTGGATGGGAAACCGTGAATCAAGAGCAAACACGTTCCGGGACGACCTTAATGAAAGTGATGCTACAAGAGATATGATGTGTTCGAAGGAACCAGTTTTATTTAATTTAACATGGTATGGGGAAGTCAAGTATGAGAAGATCAGCAGGAATAATCAGAATTTTTATGAGTTTTTTGAGACAAAAGTGTACAAATTTCAGAATCGAATGTCAAAATTTAATTTTACGGGATATTTTAAATAAGACAATTTTGTCTCGCTGCTGGAGGGCTCGCTGCTAACTTCTTATCGGTATAAAGATAGTTTTTTTGACGCAATAAAGGAGTCAGAAGTAATTTTCTCGCCAAATATAGATCAGCAACAATTAAACAGTTGGCGGCAATTGTCAGTCTTAAAATCACAATAATTACTAATGTATCTAATTATGAACATAATGATTAAACAGTAATCTGAGGCTTTAAGTCCGTAGCCGCTCCTTGTAAGATTACGGTGGTTACTAATTGTAAGATAAAACAACGTAGAAAAAGGAACATTAAGAAATACTCGTTTTCTTCCTAAAACTAAAATAATATGAACATTAAAGTTCTACCATTAAATTTTCTATTAACAAGCAAACATAAATAATACCATTAGACACTTTCATTCAACAAAGTGTAAATGTGTAAATTCAAAAATTACTACTTTGAGCGAAAGCAATTACTTGAAACAACACACTATAAATATAACTATAAATAAACTATAAACAAACTGTGAATTAAAATTATATTACAGGTGATTTAATACACCTCACTATAAACCACCAAAACGTACTAGAATGTCAAAAGCGTGCTTTGTTAACGATGATATTAATTACTGAAGACAAACGCGGCAAAATGTTGCGCGCAATACACGAAATACCCATAAAACAAGTAGCTGAGGAACAATTTGTAATCCTGCTTTCCTACTTTCTGCTTTAATAATACAGTAGAATTACTAAAATAGCCGATAAGGCACAATGCAATCGGTTTTGCAGATTTACTGATTGTCGATTACGTCGTCGTTTTAATATATGCATAACTCGTACGTAACTTGCTTCCTACCATTGTTCATAACCTTGAATGAAATTTAAAAAAGTCATAAAGTCAATGAACAATCAAAATTAAAGGATCGTTCCGAACATAAATAAAATAAAAGATTGCCGAAATTGATTATCTAGACTCACGAAGTTTAAAAAAATTGTAAACAGAGAAAGTATACTTATAAAAAACGAAAAAAAAAACAAGAGAAACTTTTTATGTTAAATATTCATTGATGTCTATAAATTATGTTAATATTAATTATATCTAATGTTTGACGTTTTTTACTTCGAAAAATATTAACAAAAATAGTTTTAAAAATAGATATACAACGTAAAATATGAAATTTCAATAAATATTGCCCAAAAATTTTTGCAAAACATTGTTAACCAATATCAAAAACCATAAAATGCATCAAAAACATACCTTTACTTTCTAATCTTATGTTTATGACCTTTTCGATGTCTTCATGTCATTTACTTTCAATTAATAAACATAATTAATAATTGTCATTTCGAGAAATGACAGAAAATTACGCATGACGCAAAATGCAAACAAATATTCGCGATTCTATTTAGTTGTCTACAGAAATTCCGTTGGAATAAATTCTTTCAAGAATCTCTAGCCAAATTTGGGAATCATGGACTATTGTCGCTGTGAAGAGTACAAGATACCAGTAGAGAAGATCAAGATCTTCACGTTGTCCACACTTTTGCCGCAAATCGAACGCGTTGATGGTAATTATAAGCGTTTGTTTTTTTTTTTTGCCGAGCCGGATTTTTAAGTAAATTTCTCCTGCGTTTCCTTCCTTTTGCGGTCCGTCCGCCACACGTTGGATAGCTTAGAATGGTAAAGTCAAGCTCGCGCCGCTCAGAAATTAAATTACTCCCAAAAATTCGCGCACTTCACGTGGAGTTGAAAGCATTTAACGCAGGATGCGGTAATCGTTTCGTATGTACCTTAACTTACCTTAGAGGATATGATAGAAATAAATTAATTTGTAGAGGAAGCGAAGTTTTTAGATAGGATTTTTTTCTATGTATACGCAGCAATACCAACGATTTTCTGTATTACCGTCGCGACGGCTACATGAAACCCGTTGCGATCTTACAAAGGGAGGCTCGGGACTAGAACCCGCAGAATTCAAATCTGAAAGGTCGAGCCCGGAGTTAACACATTTTTTTGTGTTTCAATTTGCTACAAATGTTAATTCCATAAGCCTGTTATATTCGGTTCAATATTTAGTACTTTCTAATGTATTTCCCCATTTAAAAAATTATGTTAGCCCAATTTTTTTTCCTTGGGATCAAGGAGGTTCTGTAAAAGAAGTTAGAAAGTATGTTAAAGGATGTTAACTGAAAGTATGCAACTTCAGGAACAAAAAACGAAATTTCGATTAATACCATTTTGTTAAATGTTCTAAAATCAAATATAACACAAATTTAATGAAAAAAAAAACATTTGAAATTAACATTTGCAAGACAACATCAAATTACTTATTTCTATTATCTCTACATCTCAATAAATTTTCTCCCAATTAAATTCCACATTTGATCCAATCATTCATCACCTTAATGTACTTCAATCCGTTAAAAAATTAAGCAATCAATCCTTACATTCAATGTTATTCTAAACTTTACCACATACACTCAAAATTAAATCAAACACCTTAATAGAGTTAATTGCTTAATAGCAATTAACTCTAATGTAAATCAATTTGGCAATAAATTTCGCAAAGTTTCACATTAATTTCGTACAACTTGATTATCATCGCACAAATCAAATGTGAGAAAAGTGAACTTTGATTCTTCCTCTTTGCAACAAAGTATGCATCATGTGCCTTATCGGAACCTTGCATCAATAAAGATTAAACGCCACGAAATGAGTGGCGCAGCAGATATGTGCCGCAAAGCGGAAACATAAGAAGAAAGTTACCTGCTATTGGTAAGTAACTAAGTAATTGCAAGTAACTTGGGTTGCACGAGCGAAACGTATTGATTGTCTCATTGTGCGCCTTGCAATTCATGCTGAAATGATTCATATTTGGTTGCATTCGTATTTGGAAGTTGAGTTATTAACTCTAATGAAAGCTAACAATGGACGACTTTTTGTAGTGCCACCAAATGTGGTTTTGTGCATGCGGCGAGTACGGCAATCAGACCACGGTGACACCAGAGGTAATATTCCTTACATTTTCCCTATTGTGAGAGATGTCAATCGGCCAGTTCCGAATAATTGGAAGCCACCGATTCATGGTTCAATTTCGATGAAGTAAATTCGTAAAGTTAAGTACTGCGGTCAATTTAATACCTTTGGTTTTGGTTTCAGAATGGTGCATGAAAATAAGGCGATAGTAACTAAACTTTTCTAAAGATATTAACGAGATTCAATAAATTCTAAAATGATGTGTTGCAAATTTATTTGAGAATTGATTTACTAACAAGGAGAGTGTCTCAATTGTCCGGCACGGAATTGAATGAAATTCTTTGTACGTTTGTACACAAATTGTTTTTATTTATATACCTCACATACAAATATCAATCAATTCCATATCGGACAATTGATACACTCTCCTTGTGAGATGATCCACAATTTCTTCACATTTAACACCATCTTTCGACGAGTCCATTACAACGCTTTATAACATACAGCTACCTACTTACCTTCCGATACCTCCTCCAAAATCATTGTAAATCACCAGACCAAAGAGAAACTCAACAAAAATGAATAAACACCCTCCTGGTGTATGTGTACAAATAAACTCTACTGTAAACAAAGTTGCCTACCATAAAACTCTAAAAGTCGACCTACCTGCTCAGCGGCGCGCAAACATGAGCCGGTCGTGCACACCGGGTACCGCTGATGGTGGGGCGTGATCGGCCAGCAGGCAGCCAGCACAATCACTACGATGAGCAGCAGAAAGGCAAACAGCACCAGCCCGCCGACGTAATACAGGCCGCGCCTGCTGAGGCCGCTCTTGTCGCGCAGCTTCTGCTCGGTCTGCTCCCAAAACACTCTGCCCTTATTTTTTTCTTCCAGGCACGGCTCGCTCTCTTCGTCCACCGGCGCCGTTTTGAACACACCGTCAACGCCGTTTTGTTCTTTTTGTTCCCCGGCCATTTTAAAACGTTTTTATTTAAATTTTTTTAGTAAAAAAATGCAAAATTTTAAAATAAAATTTAAATTTTAATTGTATTAAAAAAATTAAAAAATTAAATTTTAATATTATTTAGAGAAAAAACTATTACAAAAAAAAACTGGTGATTTTTTAAAAAGTTTGTAAAAAGTTAAATAATCACATCTTATCGTTTTTGGTGTTTATCAGTGAGACAGTAAATGGCACTTTAATTTAATGCACTTCGTTTTAACCCGGATGCACGCCACAATGTTCACAAGTATTCAAAGCGCGCAAGTATTCAAATGTTTAACAGTCCAACAATAAGCCTGTAAATCCCTCCAGGAACTCCTCACTGACAACCTGTAACAAAACACAGAGGCGAATAAGGACAGAGCGTCCGAAAATAAGCATACGTACAAAAAGAAATCACTTTGTGCGTTTGTGAGTTGATGTTTGGGGGAAGTGCAAACACAATGCGCCTTGAAGAATTGAAAGACGCGAGAGGTGTTAGACAAAACGCGAAAAAATAAACACACAACCAACGACCGGCTGGCTGCAAGGTGTTAAACCGTGCGGGCGTAAAGTAATCACTTAGAAAAGTTCCTCCATTCCGACATTGACTTTTCACAGCTTTTACGCAAGTGCTACGGTCGTTTTTTATTATTATTTCAACTGCCTGCGTACGATTGATCGATTTCCGTCCATTTTTGCACGTTTTTAAACACCTGCCTGTCTATTATTGCGCTACATTCAAACAAATGGAATGATTTCAAGGTATGTTTGTGGAATTTCGAGGTTTGGATGAAGGAGTAAACTATAATTATAGTTATACTAGGTTCTCTACTTACGGTTAGCATGGTAGCAACTAATTGCGGGGAGATAATTGGGTATTATCAGTTCGACTTTCCAAAATCTCTTAATTTTTGGGAGATTATCCATTCATATGATTGTGATAAACGTTTGATAACATTATCTATTTAGGTGCAATAGTGTAACACTAAGTTTGAGTTGAAAAAAATCACATTTTGTTTGTTTGATTTTACCGAGCATCGACTGCTATGGTCATTAGCTCAATTCAATTCTTTTTCAAAGTAATTAGTCACATTAGAGACTAACACTATTGATAAGAAGAAGAATTCACGTCGAGAATCGAACCCGGGACCTCGTCGACAGTGTAATCAAGTATTGTTTTATTGTATTGGAATGAGAAACTAATATTCCACAATAGAAAATTTTTACACAGGGCATACTTAAGGCCGTAAACCCTTTTATAAGGGCAAAAAGTTGACTCTTTTTTGACCTGGTAAATGGGGTTCCACCCTGAAATAATGTTTAAGATTATCAACATTCATATTTTCAACGTTTGTTAATTAAAACCTTATTGAAATTATAGCCACCACGTTATGTTAAACCTATATATTTTCCATACAATCGTTAGAATCGATTACGTCTTATTGTGTTTGCTCATAGACCGTGGCTATATGCTTCGACTCAATGCGCAATTTATTAAATTGTTTACCTTCTTGGCTTGGCAGCAACATTATCTGCCATCACCGTCGCCCTCTACCCCTATAAATTCTCATTACGTCCCATTAATACAATAATTATCTAAATTTATGAATTTAGCCTTTCTTGACTTAGTAAACATATTGCTTATCACAAACATTGACTATTACAAACATTGATTACCATAATTCATCGTCGCAACATTCCCAACAATCACAAGCAGTGCATCTCGCAAGACAAATATCTAACGACGTCGCCGACGTTTCCAGAGGATGTTTGCAAATTACAAGTGTTCCGGGAAACTCTCGAAATTACGGCACTTCAGCGTGACACTAAATTATAGTACGCGAGTGCAAAATTGGAGCAAGCTGGCTCACACTTATACAACAGCTATATAATAACTATATGTAGTAGTCTGTAGGACTAAAGATCTACTATGTAGTGGTGAATGTCTGAGTGGATGGGCGGTAGACAGTGCAGACAAATGGGGATGAAATAAACCCGGGCGGGAGTGATTTGTGAGCGATTGCAAGCGCAAACAGCAAACATCCCCACTTGGCATCAGCCAAAAAGCAAACAAACATAAAGGCCATAGCATCTAATCCTTTCAGACGGGCGTTTATTCTATGTCCTCATTGATAGCTTAGGTATTTTATCCTGGAAAAAACGCATTCGAGGATCCTAGAACGCGAAGCTCAGCGTTGGGTATCTTAAAGTTTGATCGTTTTTATTAAATTTTCTAATTTCTATGATTCAAACAAGGGAATAACTCACAAACTACTAGAAACTTTTGTATTCATAGTCGTTTCCTTTGTGAAAGTATTTCTTGTTCGATTTGTTTCACTATAGTCATTATGTAAGTGAGCTGGATAAGGTACTGTGAGAGGGGCAAGATGGAGGAGTGGTAGTGGGAAGAACGAAAATTTGGATGCTGGCTGGCATATGCTGATGATATGGTGGTATTGGCGAAGCGAAAGGAATTTATGCAAGAGGTATTACAAAGGATTGAAAGGTATATGGACAAAAGGGGACTGAGCGTGAATGTGGAAAAGACTAAATGGATGATGTTCAGAAAGCCGCGCGGAAGTTGCAGGGTGGAAGAGCTGTTTTGGAAGGGAGAGGCCATAGAGAAAGTAGACGTTGAACACCTCTATTTTCTCGATGGATGTCTCGATACTAGGGGTTTCTCTTCAAGTACGCAGGATCATCGGGAGAGCACACTCGATGGTTACAACAGAAAGCTAGACGCGCATGGATCAAAGTGAAAGAAAAGTGGGGGAAGTTGTGGGGAGGCAACTGGGACATGGTACGAATGTTGGATGGATGTGTGAAGCCAATTTTAATGTATGGAATGGAGGTATGAGGTTTATATGAGAGGGAGTGGCTGGAAAGAGAGCAAGGATGGTTCCTGAAGGATCTAATGAGGTTAGAGAGGTCGACACCGAATTATATAGTCCTTCAGGAAATCGGAAGAATGAGTGTAGTATAAGAGGCTAAATGTAGAGTAATAAGGTATGGGCAAAGACTAGTGAGAACGGGAGAAGAGCGTTTGGTGAGGCAGGTTTGGATGGTAGAACTGAGTGCTAGGGAGAATGCATGCGGGCGAGAGAGAAGAAAGCTGTATGAGGCGGGCCGGTTATCGGAGACTGCAGTGAGGCAGTTACGGGAGAATGGGTGAGAGTCCAGGAAGTAGAGGAGCAAATTAGGCAGAGCCGCATTAAGGGAAGCGCCTATAACCCAGGGTACCAGGCAGTATAAACTATGGGGAGGATACCCGAATATATTGGCTGCATAGGAAAATGAGCGACGGAAAAAGTGACCCTGGCACGTGCAAGGTGTGTTTCGGAAGAGAGAAGATGGAAAGTGTGGATGGGAGACGAGTTCAGAAAGTGTGTGCTATGTGAGGAGGGATGGGATATTTGGGAGCATTTAGCAGGGGAATGCATGGGAATGAATCAAGAATGGGCGAGCGGAATGCGAAAGGGAGGGAATGTGATCGTGGGCTGGTTAGGAGAGAAGGGAAAGGGGGTTGCCAGGGTGTCCGCGATAGTAAAGGAGAAGAGAAGAAGGGTGACTCGACTGGGGTTGCATACGAGGCGGGCGAGTGTCGAGTGATGAATGGTGTAATTATTTGTTGGTTTATTTTTAATATTTTTTAAGTTTGTAAATAAATGAAGAAGAAGAAGAAGATATGCCAATAAAGGTTGATTTATATATAGTGAACTAATACTTTCTGTATTTATATATAGTATTTTATTTATATATAGTGATTATATTAGATGCTAATACCATTGATAAAAAGAAGACTTCAGTTTGATCTATATCAGCCGGGAATTGAACCTGGGACTGAGTAATAAAGGACATTATTATTTCACTTTAAACAACTTATAAATCTTTTAAGGAATCCAGTAATTACATGTACACTATTCTGATTTCCTTCTAGACATTCACAAAATCAAATAAAACCCCATTAATATCAATTAGAACACTATATTCCCCTATTGTACTTTACACACCATTTTATATCATACTGTACCTAATTTTTTTTCTAACCTACGAAGAAAAACTGAAATATTTTTTGTCACATAGTAAACTATTCAATATTCATATCGTTGTGCAAGGGAGATTGATTACGCGTCCTAAATACGTCATACGTTTGTCTAATTTAGTTAATCGCTTCCACAGACGTGCCTCGCATAACATAACAACGAGACACTATCGCCACATGCTGTACTAGAGTGTGAGGAGGAATACTCCACCACAACCAACATACGCAAATGATGCAACAACCTCGCCAATATCTGTCGTATATCGCCACACGGTCAAGGCTATCAATATTCTATGCTAATCTAATTACGTCCATCCCATTCCATCCACTCTACCAGTTCCGCGCCGTCGAGATTATCAATATTAATTTGCTTTAAAGTGTCAAACATAATTTTCAATCAATATTACGATCCGATTAATTAATCTATTACTATTAATCAATTAATTTGTCTAATTTTAAATATTTCACATCGATAAATCAAACCGAATATGACATAATAAGTAAATAAAATTTGGATTGAATATCAACAAAACCATGTTCTCAAATTATACTATTCACGGGTCAAATTATCATATTTTATGTTTCGATATCTGCATACCAATCTAATTTGTAATTTGCATACGTATTGGGTTGGGTTTCAAGGTTTCAATGCGCATAGTAAATAACAAATAACGTTACGTATCGGCTGATGAATCAAGAAGAGTTTATTCTAAACGTTTGAAATGAATCTGAAAGTGAAAAAAATTTAATAAAAGGTTTCGCATGGGAAATTGGTTACTCTCACATTTGAGAATGAACAACTCTCAAAAGGATTTTGGAATATTTCACAAATATGTTCAGTGGGTTACACCATTTATTGGTGATTGCTGGAACTGTTCAAGTGAAGAATCAAAATTAAGAGTAAACTCACCAATATTGGCTGAAGAAATAGAGTAAACATAGAAAAACTGATTGATGTCCAAGGGTTCTTATTGCTCGTAACATTAGGTAGAGAAGTGAAACGTTACCTGGAAGAAACCACCAGGTAATTCAAGAAGAACGCTAATGATTCTGGCGGGACAGACTAACAACTAGGTAGGAGCGAATTAATGGCTACCTGATAATGTTTATTGCAGAAAATTCTAACGAGAGAAAGTAATATATTGGTAAATACAGGCATTTAGAAATTGGGAGGTCATTAAGGATCCGGGTAATAACATTAAAGACTGTAATAAAATGGTAGATTACAGTTGGAGAAAATGAACCATTTTAGTTTCTTGGAATATATTACCATGAGCATAAACTCCTACAATTTAGCCATAAATTAAATTCCTGATATCCTACAATAAAGTTTAAAGATTGTCTCAATTGGTACTAATATAATTTCTGAATTTCTACAAAATCAATTTAAGTACCCCGTATAAAAAACTTATTTTTATAGGAAATATTCACAGTTATTCGTTTCTCGAGTGGATTGAATATGTGCACTGAAATATTCAGTTACTAAAATTTATTCATGGTAATGTATATAAATGCAGGTAGATGTTTTGGATGTTTTATTTTTATTGAAATGATGTTGAATACCTGGCACACTGCATATCATTAAGTTTTACTTGAAATATGTGAAAATTTCAATCAAAGATGAGCATGCCTGAGTTTTTAAATACTATGAATGAATCATCGGAATTGGGCTGGGAACATATTGTTAAGAGATGTTTACATTCTCGAACGCACTACTACCATCATATTGTCATGACGTATGACTCCTTTGACATATCAATATGAACAAATAATCATAGCTAAGCAATTTCTAGGATGTTAATCACGAATTGCAATAATTAGAAAGAGAAAATGATGAATGCCTCCGACAGGACTTGAACCTGCAATCCCCGTATGTCATGTACGGTGTACTACTCCTGTCGGAGGCATTCATCATTTTCTCTTTCTAATTATTACAGTTCGTGATTAACATCCTAAAAATTACCTACCGATGATAATGTGTTCATATTGATATGTCAAAGGCGAAACTGCCTGCGATCATACTCAATGACAATATGATGGTAGTAGTATGTTCGGGAATGTAAACATTCATTATGAATAAAAATAAAATATTTGAATGAAAAAATCTTAATTTGTGAAATCTAAAATATAAAAAAGCAACAAATAAATATTTGAAATTGTGTTTCATATAAACGAAAATTCTGGAAACCCCAGAACCATCTGCTAATTTTTTTAATAAACCGATCGATACTTGCATAAGTAAACTCATTAAACCCCAGTCGTTGCATTAGCAAATAAAGTGGGCAATAAAATGCTTGCTGGATCGTAAAATTACGCTTAAAAATGACGGTTAAAGGCAGACTTTGACGATGGTTGTGTGTATTATCAAATATGACACACATTTTCTTCCAGGCCAAACACGTTATACCAATATTAACCTTCGTAAACGGTAGAAATATACAATATACGGAAATGTTGAACAAATATTAAATAATTAGATATAAAGTGGAGTGGGGTAAGTGTATAAACTGGGAATGTACATAAACATGTCATCCATACGCATAAGTTTATAAAACATTAAATGGTTGAAAGCCATATATACTAAAAAAGCTGAAAAAAACCAAGGTCCACTAACTCCCTTCCACCTTAATAATAAAAACAAAAATAGAATAAGACCATTAATTAAAATATAATGACCTAAACTATAATTTTACTAGCGTGTAACTTTTCAAACTACATAATTATACACGCTGCTTTTGTTTTTTAGTTTCGTTCATTCACTTTTGTGGTGCCCTTGAAATAATCACCTATTTATTCATAGAAAAAATTAATATTTTGAAGATTTTTTTTAATTTAAAAACTCAAAGGTACATGAACCTAAAAAAATCACTACTCACTCATAATCAATTTCATCCTATTACGAATATAAACGTTTTAATGTGAATGCAATTGCACAAATTGAAGATGAACTTCAATTGGTATCAGATTTACTTGATGCCTCGGGCGAGCACACAGAAGGCCAAATGAAGTGGCTCTCAATCAAAGGCAATCGCAATGCACCGACGAAGCAGACATGAACCTGCCTTTGTGAAAAGCTAAATTAAGTTAGTGCTTAAGTTTAGTTTAGTGCTTAAACGACCGATCGTCACGCAAATAGCGCACAAACTTCTCAAGCCTGCCTTGCAAACTTGAGAAGTTTGTAGTTTGTAAGTAAACTAAACTGCAAGAAAATATGCGATTATTTTAATGCCAAAATGCAAATGTTCGGTCGCCTTTGCCTTTGGCCAGGCGCGAATAAAGTAGGGCGACGTCGAGTCGGACAGAATTAGGTAACGCAATTCGATTCGTTGATGATGGTGAGTGGCAATGGACTGTCGTGGATGTTTACAATCATGTACATTCGCGTACACTCAGCACACAAATTCCGCGAAGCTGTCGACAAGCGACAATTGTAATATCCGGCATTGTGCCGATGTTTGCTCGTTTGTTCGATTGAAATTATTGGTGTAACTGCAATGTCTTTTTTATAAAAGTGCTTTCATTAATTCTCTCAATGAAGACAGTTATAAAAAAAATAACATTTTAATATTTATAAGGGGCGTTCACGCATTGTCCGCTGTCAACTAGCGATTCATGTATTTATATGTCAATGG
>JAODAC010011020.1:0-25719 GCA_027575185.1 Mimaenictus wilsoni
TCAAGCTCGCCCACAAGCTCCCCCTACCTTCGTACCCAAAACCACCTGCATAACTTGTCCGCAACCAACATTACATCCTTAACAATAATTTCTTCCAAACACTAGTAATAGATAGCGTTAACTGTGTTTTCGTAACCGATAAGTATCGATTTTTCCAATTTTGATATAACGAAGTATAGATACTTTTAGATAAAGCATTTTTTCCAACCTCAATTTGAAATTTATATAATTAAGAAAATATTCGTATAGTAATGCAAACGGGCCAAAAAAGTACATTTAATGGTATACTTGTGTAATTAAAAAAATGTCTTATCAAATTTCTATTTTTATTATAATAAAAATTATACACAAACTAACGTATTTATGTAATATTGTTATGAATAGTTATAGATGCATAGTTAAATTTAACTAGCTGAAGTTTTGCGCTTTTTGGAAGGTTTTTCAAAAAGTTGACGACTGCCACCTGCCTGTGAAGAATGAAACTTGATATTCTGTGGAGTTTCACACGTCCATGGCGAGTCAAACTGTGTTGTATCTTGATCAACCAAGTGCGTGTACTTAGTGCGTCCGGATCTACCAAAGTTTTTAACTTGCATAACCTTTGGCAAAATAGTCTTATCGAAGTGATCTTCCAGAGTCGCTTGCGAAAAATCGCGTTTGTAAACGTCATCATCTTCGTTGAGGTAGAATGCACCACGATGGTAATATTTCTGAAGAAACTTATACTTGCCCTTTACAGCCTTATTTGTGATTTGTTTAGGATTGAGACGTAATTCAAGTCGACGTTCTTCTTCAGTCAGATTTCGAAGACGTTCAATGTCTAGTTTTTCTTTCTCAACACTGAAACATTTTAAATAAAGAATTACGTTATTTATTAAAAGGTTATATATACTTACGCTTCACGTTCTTCTCGATCCCTTTTGATACGTTTTAACTCTCTGAGCTTCCATGCTTCATATTCAATCTCATCATTGTCATCATCGGTAGATACATCGTCTATACTAGGCTCATGTGATTCTTTCTCTTTAAGTTGTTGTTCTTTCCTGATACTGTCTTCCACCATTTTCACAGTTTGTCTTCGCCTTTCGTCTGCTTGTTTTTGGACTTCAAGTTCGAGTTGCTTTTCTTTCAGTTCCATCTTCTCCTTTTCAATCACCGTGATTCTATCACGTTTTCGTACAAACACGGGCTTCAATCTAGGTCCGGTCTCCTCTTCGGAGTCTGTATACTCTTCATATTCACTGCTTTCTGAAGATTCAGATGCGGAGTTCTCCTCTTCCTTTGCCATAACCTCCTGTTCTTCCTGTTTGATGAGCATTTTCTTCTTAAGAATCTCTCGTTTCCTCTCAATTTCTTCATCTGATAGCTCCGCTTCTGATTCATCGTCATCAGGAGCTTCCAAAGTATGCTTAGGTTCTAGAAACAAATATTCATCAATATATCTTCATTGCCAATCATCAATAAAATTAAATATACCAGGCAGTTGAATATTATCTTCTTCATCCTCATCTTCACTCTCTTCAAGTACTTCAGGCTCCACAATATGACGACGACGTTCTGGCCTCACTTCCGTATCAACCTCTCTGATCTTCAATCTTCGCAGTCTTGGATCGTTCAGATCCTCCTCATCAGAGTGATCTTTAGCTGGAGAATGTGAGACGTGTTTTGATTCTTTTCTCCTTGTCATGAAATCATCATTATCGGAGTCTGAATCATAGTCTTGCGCATAGTCTGGACGTTTACCAGAGACATATCTATGAACTTTTACTTTCTGCATAGACATTTGTCCTAAAATATTAGCAGTTGCATATTCATTACTTATCTAGTGCATGTTTTAATATTACCTCTTTCATTTCGTACAGGTACTGCACCAGCAGTGCTTTGTATACTTGAAGCCATTTTCAGTGCTTAATACAATGTTATAAAATGCACAAATTTGGCATAATAATTCCAAGGGCATAGAATAGAGATTGTAGGGTTGAAATCACAGATTCATCACTGAAATCGGTTAGAATCAATGTTTATGAGATTATTGCAGGTTAGGTCAGAAGTAATTCATGGAAATATGTGCAGATGTCCCTTGTTTCGATATAGTCCTTAGTGTGGATGCTGCATCACAGAGGGAGCTGTAATGACATAATGTAATGTAATGATATAATTTATTTCATTTTGAAGATATGATATTAAATTAAATAATAGTTCAAGGTACCTTACAATAAAATAAACTATAGATCACAAAGGTAAACATGAATATGTGTTCATCTGAATGATGAAGTAGATTTCATTGTTACTAGTTCTACTTCTCCTCTGTATCCTGATTCAAATTTTCCGGTTTTTCCAATCGTTGATAAGGAAAGGTTACCAGATTTTGACCAAAGAAAAGCTGGACAGGGAAAAAGCAGGTTGGGTGTCATGAGGTATGGGCGTAAAAATAATATTGGTGTAGCCCGTTCAGATATAATCCTTCGGTATAACCCGTTCACAAAAGAATCGGTGCATTTTAGAAATCCTGGGACGCGGGACAAATTGTTAAAAATCGGGAAGCCACCTTACGTTCAGGAAGTTCCAGTGGGTCATATATCTGTGTATGCTATGTATCTATGTTGTTTTATGCCTTCTTCTTTCCCTCTCTCCCTTGATGTCCGGTTCATAATTACTTTCTGGAGGCGATTGTCATTTATTATTACCCTGTATCCATGAGATCACAATTTGTCTCTTTGAATATCGTTGATTAGTTCGCCATCTCCTTTCATGATCCCTATTGCATTAAATCCGTAGTTCCTTTTTTTGTTTATTTATTTTCCTTCCGCACTTCCGCATTGTATTTTTTTCACGATGACGTTGAATAGGCGTTTCTTGTTTTTCCTTGATATATTTTAAGATATAGATATATTATAGATATAGATTTTTGTGATATAGATTTAAGCCAATAATTGTTTCTTCCCTGTTGTAGTATGTTTTCTTTCCGGTTCCCTCCTCTACTAATTATTAATTTCGTGCTCATATTTCAATTTCCTTGTTACCCTATAGTTGTGATGTTCCATCATCGTTTACAAAACAAAAAATTGTTTTGCCAAGACTTACAACCAAGGTTCCATTCTTCCTATTTTTTTAACAGTTTTCATGCCACTTATATTCCAGGTTTACTTATATTCCCTGATTTACCATCATTAATTGTTAATCTATCAATTATTAAAAATTGAATTATATCTATAGTAGCTGTCGTCTTAGGGAAAAAGGCGATATGGACCCGTATTATGTTTGCTTTGCCTGGTAAAATAATGACAAATAATTAGGCACAAAAATTCTAACATCATCCGAGTGGATAGTGTTTAATTTTCTGAATATTTAAGATTTCCTGTCCAAATATTGGAAACTGGAAACAGTTTATAATTTTATTAAGTAAACGAATTTCAATATTTAGACATAAACTTTCGTAGGAGTTGGATAAGGAAGTAATAGTACAAGCCGCAAATAGACAGAGAGTAGCAGGTTGTTTAGGAAATGCGGTATGGAATAATAACCACTTGAGAGCAGAAGCTAAAGTAAGCATATATAAAGCAGATTACTCATAACAGCAGAAATGAAAATAACATCGAAGGAAATCGATCTTGTAGGGCGGATGGAGGAAACAAGAATAGTCCGAGTAGCCCGAGATAAACCACCTTTGAAAAGAGATCCCTTGGAAGACCTCATAAGTGAGTGAAGTAGGAACAGACTAAATGCCTAAACAAGAAGCAGAAGAAGAAGTTAATAGAAAGCTGTTGTCCATCTTTATTACATGTGTTTAATAGATTCCAGTTCAATTCCAATAATCTTTCCGGTTCTATGAGCAGATTTTTTTGTTTTTTGCACAACGTAGACCGCCGGGCCCTATTTACCTCCTCTATTGTCCGGGCTTGAGACCGGATGCTTCTGTCAGTAGACTACTCAATTCAACCACCTTTCTATGCAGGCCTCTGTCTATTACTATTCTGTACCTAAAACAGAAGTCAAGTATTTCGCAAGATCGCAGGAAAAGAAACTCGGCGATCAATGTGAGAGGGGAGGATATCAGAGAAGAATGTTATGTCGAAGACATTAATATCTGGGTACACGCAACAAGACAAATTGTGAAAGAGTACGTCTTAAGAATAAACGGCATCATGCTAGTGAACTCACAATAGACCAACAGGAAAGCGCAGCCCAGGGAATGAAGAGGGAAAGAAGAACACGACAGTTAAGATACAATATACATTTTAATTTCAAAATCTCAAATCTTAGACTTTGATATTCTGGCTTCGTAAAAAGATCAGCGGTAGCAGAGAGCTCGTTCTCCATCCAATGGGCTAATTTGCCAAACGCCATATTTTTAACAGAGAGTACTGTATAAGATTAGCCACCGGCAACAATATTATGGTGACTATTAATGATACCAATACGAATATCACAAAAATTTCACCGATAAAAACGCACAATTTGCAGACCTTCTCCGCAATGCACTTGCATTCATCGATCTCCAGCATCTTGTCCAGGATGAATCGCACTAAGTTCAGCATACCTTCGAGAAGGGGTAGCAAGCCCATGACCATAGTCATGATGCACAAGCACGAATTGTATGAGTGATTGAAGAGTGCCGACATTAGATCCACGAACGTAAAACGCCTGTATATTAAAAGAATATAAGCAATTATTTAAAATAAAGTGAGTTGAATTTACTGATTTCGAGAAATTCCGCGCTTTTCCTGAATCTCGGCAATGGGTTCCCGGATCGTATTCACGCAAGATACAAAATAATCGTGCATGTTGCTGCCTGATGACTTCGCCTTTATAATGCTCTCGTCATTTTGATCGCCGATTTTTTCAGCGGAGTCCAGTTCCTTCGTTTTCAAACTGCAAATAGACAATGACGGTTTTAAAACATGTCAACCTAAATTGCAATACCCTTTGGGTTTACTTGCGAAATTTTCCTTGGCGTCGATAATCGAAGATCTCGGCCATTCTTGTCTGTGTGTATGACCTTAAAAAGTAACTAATAAATAATGACTAAATTCTGATGAAGAGTTGGTATAGGAATAACGCTAAAATTTAAGATTATGTTTTTGTGGTATCTGTATTTTCTATATATCATTGATTAATTGAATTGTCAATGTTTTGACGTTTATTTAGTTTTTCAGTTGAATCTAGATATCAACAATTTGTATATACGTCATTTTTGGTTTTGGTTTTTGGTAAAGTGAACTCTGACAATTGTATTAAAATACCAAATTGAAATATAACGAAAAGAAATAGACCTACAAGCTAGTAGTTAATAGTTGATAATTCGATAATTTGTGGGAACTCGCGCATTTCATTCGGGAAGTATAGATTTCTTTTGGTATCGAAGGAATCCAAAATAAAAAGTTTTCACTATAATATGAGAGTATCGATATATATGAAAGGTTCCTGGCGATTTTATTAGTAACTTTTCATTGGTTTCCAACTTGGACATGAGGTGCGCCAATGACAAATGTTTCCCAACTTTCTAATACTTTATTTTGATCATAGAAGGTTCTATTTTCAGAATTCATTCGTGCCAGTATTTAATTGCATATGCAAGTTAAACATGAATATTTTATCGGGTCCTTGGTCATGCCATCATGTGCTTGAAGCTGTACGTCACATTTTTCCACTCCTGCTTTTTAACAAACCATTTAATTATTTAAAACATTTTGTTTATATTTGCCACTGGATGCCAATAGGCGACCTGTAGAACATGGTCAATTCTCTTGTTTTCATTTTATAATGCTTTTTTCCCTTTGTTGACATTATTTGAACGGGTTATGCTATACATTACAGGACTTTTTTTGGTTGGTACATTGCATAGTGCTATTTAACATTGGGACTAATTTCAGAGACTTCTGAAACATATTTTTTTAAATCGTTTTTCACGTTGCAATAAGTCATATTACTGAGAAACTATTTAAAAGCCTTTATTACTTGCCAAATGCAAAATATTGCAGGATAAGTGTCACTTTATTTCATAAAGTACATTGCATAATGTTATGATACCAAGTTTCCACTTTCTAAGAAGTACATCTCATAGTATAATGATACCGAGGCACTTTCCACTGGAACATGTTTTTCCCTATTTTTCTTTGTTTTATTTGATTTTTTATTGCTTTGTTCACCTTTCTGTTTTTTTCTGCAAAGCCAACACTTTCGGAATCTTCTGGAACATTTGGTAATTTTAGTTTATTATTGCTATGTGACAAAATCTATAATATGCTGATTCTAGCACAATATTAACATGGTAAGACCACACATTCAATATGAGAGATGAAATAAAATAACATTCATCCTGCAGGTTTCTGCATTTCGCAAGCAATAAAGACTTTTACAGTTTTTCAATAAAGTGATATGTAACAACGTGAAAAACGATTTTAAAAATATGTTCCAGAGATCTCAGAAAATAGTCCCAAGGTTAAATAACACTATGGGATGCACTAAACAAAAAAGTTATTCCCATTCTACAATGTATAGCATAACCCAAACAAATAATGCTATCAAAGTGAAAAAAGCATAAACAGAAACCAAGAAAATTAACAATGTTCTGTAGATCGCCTAATATTATACAGTGGCAAATATGAACAAAATGATTTAAATAATTAAATGGTATGGTAAATATCCTATATTCACGAAAAGGACGGAATAAAAATTACATGATTAACTTGCAAATGCAGTAAAATAATGCCACGAGTGAATTCTGAAAGTACGAACCCTCTATGACCAAAAAATAAAGGATAATATCCAACTTTGGGCACACTGCCGGCACACAGTGGTTTAAAAACAAGATTTTGCCAGTCATAAGTCATTTTATTGAATTGTATAGTAACCTTTTATGATTTTTTGATGGTACTGTGAACTAACACAACAGTTTGATTCAATTTAATAATAATTACCTCTATTGATAAGAAACACTATTTATATTACCGTAAAAAGATTATTATCTATAATATTAATATATAGGACGAATTTGCCTTTCAAATCAACATATTTAAGATTACACCATATACAGTTCGTTTGTCTTCGTACAAATTAACTTTTTGTTTACTGATATATTATAAAATTATTAAAACTAATCTCTTAAAATGGTTCTGAAAGGACTAATTCCGAAGAGTATATAATAAATTTAGTATTAATCTTCTCAATAGTACACTATCTTTCAGATGATGTCATTTTTAGCCATGCCTCATTGTACATGATATCTTTTTTGCAATAGTTGAATGTTGAATTATATATTCATTCTTGGAAAAATCAATGAAAAGTAGACTACGTAATAAATTTGGTATTAATCTACGCCAAGGAGCACCCTCTTTCTGATAATATCATCTTTAGTCCAGCCTAATTGAGCTAATAGAGTAATATTCAAAGGTGGCAGATGAGTACAAATAATAATACAACATCCTCAAGAGTAGGACTACGAAATATTAGTGACCAACGAGTGAATATTTTTGAGGTCCCCCCATGGGATTATGAAACTACTACTATAAAAATTTTATATTTATGAAAATTAAAACAACATATTCGTATTTTAAAAGGCAAAACTTTCGAATCCGGAATACGTAAAGTATCGATTCCTTTAAACCTGATTCCTGAACGAAAATATTTGTCATTCTTTATTTCTCTTCATATATGTAGAATTTTAAAATCACTGTCCTTTGTCATATCATTAATTATATTGAAACAAAGTTACAAAGTATTTCAAAATGACAAGTCAATTCTTTCATATCTTTCCTTTTATGTATATATGTGCACCCGAAACATGTTTCATTTGTTAGATGTCGATACAGTGTGTGGAAATGCAATAATATCCATGAAAAATCTGCCAATAAAATCTGTGACTTTGATTGTGCCTCTTCCCGTTTTCGTGCGCTCAACTTCCTGTCCGTTTTGCACTCTTTTTGTTCGTCATACCGTACGATATTAACTGTCAACGTATCAAGCTAACACGCTACGACGCCTGTGAAATCCGTCGAGGCGAAAATCAGAAAGTCAATAACAAAAACATAAACTTAAACCATGCTGGCTGCAAACTAGCATCGAACATGCTCCCCCAAAGGCAGTAAACTTTCGTGGGAATTACCGGCAGACCCAGAGAACTTAAAAAATAAATGAAGTATTTTTTCGAAAGTTTTTCTGATATTAGTTTTTTCCTTCGTTTTCCGCCATACAAGCAGTTCACACACAAATATATACAATGGTTATTTGTAAGCTACATGAGTGAGTGCTCGTCTGCAGCCAAAGTTTGCTGATTGAAAGAGTTGCTCTCTGTTTGTGAGTTTCGTGAGCGCGGTTGTTGGCGCTCTTGTGACGCGTTTCGCTGCTAATTGGCAGCAGCGTATCCTGCTTTTCCATTTGCACGTGTTGTTGCAAGCCTTCCGAGAAAGTTTATATCAATAAGAAGGATATAACAAGCTATATACAAGTTAGGCGTATTTTTACTTTGGACAGTATAAAATATGCATAACGACTGTTCAACATTACGGTTTTGTGATGCAACGATAATGGTAGTTACTGCTTGGAAAATATAAATATTTCTTCCTGCTAAAATCTTCCAGAAGGAGGCTGAATAGAATAATAGTTTGAAATTGCTATTATACTACATTATTGATTGCTATGAAATAATCAAATTGTAAAAAAAATCGAAAGAATGATAATCTAATATTTTAACTATGTTACAGACCAAAAGTTTTGGGAGGTGTAAAGCATGCCTAACGATCTATTAGATGCTATATTATGCACTATATATAAAAATAAAACTCAGAGGCTCTAATATCACTGGGATCTAACTATTGTGCACTATCTACAAAGTTGTGACAAGCATACTAAATAAGAGAACTAAACCATTATTTAAGAACATCATAGGGAAATATCAGACATATTTTTTTACCAGGGAAATCCTCAATACATCAACTGTTCAACGTAAAACAGGTACTGGAAAAGGCATGCGAATTTAATATAGAGGCATATAATATATGTTTACACCTTAAACTAACATACGACTCAATTGACAGAAGAGTACTTATAGAATTCAATAAACCGGCTAAAGTTAGAAGACTGATAATTATGACCATGAGAGAAAGTACTGCATTAGTACGTGGTCAAGGTCTATTGATGGGCCAGTTTACCCTCACAAGGGGACGAGCTTGCTTCAATATTATTCAACCTAGCACTTGAGTATGCTATAAGAAAAACGAATATTGGCAGGATCAATCTACTCAGGACTAAAATGATGCAACTAAACGCACAAAAAGAGACGCAGAGGAAGCGTAAGCTAAGGTCAAAGAAGATGTGAAAGGAATAGGGCTAGAAATGAACCTGACAAAGACGAAAGTCATGATTGAAGCTAGAACAATAGGATCAGTAGGACACAGAGGACACAGCTAAATAGGTTTCGATTTGTGGGTGCAATCTTAGACGAAAACGCGAAAGAAGATGGTAAAATCAGAGATAGAATTACAGCAGCAAATGACGTATAATTCGCGTTAGCACGTGTTTTAGGATCAAAACACGTACATCGCAAAAACTAGTTGAAAGTGAATAAGATAAAAATAAGGCTAATTCTCATATATGGAGATGAGAACTGGACAATGTCGCTAATCTGTACAGGAGAGGTAGGCCCCTTTGCAAGAATACTACGCAAACTTCTAGGACCAAAACGAGAAGGGAACACATACCGAAACCGATACAATCACGAACTATTTGACAAGGAATGCCCAGAATGGGAGTATATACGAATCCAACGGCTAGAATGGGTGGGATGGCTCGTGATTAGAATGGAAAGCAGATACTCTAGATAGAGAGCGATCTTCGAAAATATGCGTCACAAGACCAATCGGACGGCCCCCGGAAAATATTGATAGATTCGGTAGAAATAGACCCAAAGAAGATTCTGAAACGAAGCAAAGAACAGAAAAGAATGGAGGAAGATATTAGCGGAGGCCAAGGTCCAGGACTGTAGAGCCATCGGAGAGAGAGAGAGAAAGAAAGAGAGAATCGAAAATATATTGGAAATCTCAGTAGGAGAATAACGAAAACTCATATTATATGTTGTTAAATATTGCCCACTAGTGAGGAGCTAGTAAAGAATATTTTGAGCTCGGTACTTGTATTGGCCATATAAAAGGACTCGCTCGAAAATAATTTAATCTGATTCAAATTGTTTTTCAAATTAAGTTATTATATGACATTTAATCGAAAATTCATTCAGCTTCTTCTATACAAGTGCTTGGAAAATACGATGAATACGGAAGGAGCTCGGAAAATACGATGAAAACGCAAGTATAGTAAATTATCTGGCTTAAATAATCAAATTGCAAAGAAAGTATATAAAATAGTGAACATTTTAACTACAATATAGTCGAGAAAGTTATAGGAAGTCTCATTAAATCCATAATACATAAAATAAGCAATTGCTAAGCAACTATTTAAAATGTGACAATTTTGTTGACATAAACATAAATCCAACCGGAACAAATATCAAAAGCGCTGAAATATACGCAGAAATGCAGAAAATATAGATGTTAACTTATGTGTGAGCACTATAAGCAGACATGAGAGACACAGTAGACATATTGCCTCGTCACTCGTGACATTTGCGGCCGGAAGTGGACGAAGGTTGCTATTATAACGACGTGCACTGTATTGCGTTAAACCCTCCTCAACTTGCTGACATCCTGTTGACAATAGGCATTACCATCACCCCGAAATCGCATAATATATTCGTCTAATAATAGTTTCATGTTTATAGTTAACATAAACATTGCACTTCATAGAGATATTTCCCTAATTTATTACATATTGCCTTTAACAACGTGAGGACATTGGTTTAATTATGAATAGTGCTAAAAATTGTTATAATTACTAGTCCCTTTCATTTTCCCGATTCACTGGCCATGTCAACTAATATAAACGCATGTGGAACGGAAATGGAAATGTTGCGCATCGATTTTGGTTACATTCCGTTCGCTGGCATGCAATAACAATTCATCATGAGCTCATACAAACATTGTACAGTCGCACATCCGACATTTGAATACCATCTTGATATATGTCAATATATATTGTTTGTTTTTTACATTTCACCATTTATACACATTATTATGGTATATTTTGATAGGCGATACTTCAAAATATGTCCGAATTTTTTAATTCTACATGTCATGGAGAATGAGGTATCAAGAAAATAGTATATTGGACAACGAGCATGAAGTGGTACTCGTTTCCTCAAGAGTAAGAGAAATTGTAGCGCGAGCCGAAGGTGAGTGAAGAAGGCTGTGAAAAAAATTTATATTTTAACGATACTGAAATGTGTAAATTATACAATACGAGTTGACAAACCTGCACAAACAAGAAGAATAAACATAATCAAATCACAATTAATATAAACAAACCATAATCTGCAGGTAATCAGCATCCGCCGATACTAAACATCGAAAATGCTGTCACCTCAAAAGCGACACGGCGCAGCGAGATCGCGACCACGTGTTCCGCTGTGACGAACTAAAGAAATGGTCGCGTCAGCATTTCCACCTGCTATATATAGTCGACAATTCGACACCATCATCCAGTTTAGGTTAGGTTACATGTGTTTTTTTCTTTCCCTCATCATTCAGTTTACACCCAGTCATTCAGTCAGCTCTACACCAAAGATTGTCACTGAAGTCCACCAACAGTGAGCCCGACACCAGTTGCCGCCACCAGAAATTTCGCCGTACCGAGAGTCTTCACCGTGTTCCTCACCGGCCGTCTCCACCGACTACTCCGTCGCCAGCAGCGGCCGCCAGTGATTTCGCCACCGGCCTTCGTCATCCGCTACTCCGACGTCATCCACAACCTGCCCCAACGACAAGCTCCAGCCGATCACCTTCACCTGCTGCCTCCCTGGATCTCCACGCTAATCTCCTTCATCAGCTGCAAAAACCTACAAATGCAACACAGATCAATTAGTCAAATGATTATACTCATTTACTCTTGGACATTCCATAATGTGATACTTATCTTTACAATGTTCTTTGCAGTATCTAAAAACACAGCTGGTTTCCCATTGGTCGACTAGGTTGTTTTGGCAGAGAATATGATGAAAACCGTCTACCGTCATATGGCGTACTCTGCTTCTGTTTCTTTGGTTTGGTTTCCTCCATGTTTCTGACTTGAAAGTGGTTCCATCCGAATAACTTTGATGAACTACCAATTTTTCTCTTCTAGGTGTTGTTTATATTTGGTAAGTCCTGTTGGACAGATATCGCACTCCTCAACAAAATCCTCCCCCAGGATGGGCCATCCGATCAAGTTATATCAGAGGGTGTTTGAGGTTGATTTGTGTACCCCCATCACTTTTTAATGAAGTGGGCTTTTATTTTGTCGAGTTCTTGGAGGTCAATCAACCGGAGATTGTGTGAGACCTTTTTAGTGCGTATGTCGCGATAGGTTTAATTTTCTGTCTGTAGAGGACCTTGGCGCATTCCACTGACAGTCGGTGTAGGTTTTTGAGAGTGTTAATTGTTTGTGTTGCCATTATTCTTTTCTGGATTTGCGCTGTATGTGCCAGAGTTGTTTGCAAAGTTATTCCGAGATATGTGTTTGTGTTTGTGATCGGCATTGGTTACTGCTTATAGATGTCATTTTTGGGCAATCTGTCCCCTTTCCAAAATTTAATTTTTGTGTTTAAAAATTTAATTTTTATGTATTAATTTAATTTCTGTTTCTATTTTGTGACACACTTTGTAGATGTTGAAAGAGAGCGAGTGGTAGGCGGGGTGTACCTGGATTGGCTGAGGGTAGGCGAGAAAAATGGATGTGTTAGGTAGAGATGAATGGTGTGGGAAGTTGGAGGTGTGGACCTCAGTCGAGGAGTTGTAGTATTTTTGTAAATAAAGTTAGTGACATCTGAAACTTCGTCGTATCAACTTCTCTCCGCAGCTAAGTTATTCCTGCGAGTCCTGTTAAAATAAAATCCACGATGATTTGGGTTGAAGTTGCTGTTCGCAACAATTGGTGTGCTAGTTACGAACCGAGTTGTTCCGAGCTCGGTACGTTATGGTCTGTATAAAAGGACTCTCTCTAAAAGTTTCTACTTACAATCAGTCCTATTCCTGATTTAATGCTATTTAATTTTTTTCAGAAGATTTGACTGAGTTATGTAAATCCTTGCAGCTTATTCCATACAAACTATTATGAATATATTTCTATTTAGTCATCGTTGAATATTGCAACCTATGGAAAATCATCCAAATTGAACAATTGCATAATGGCGGTCGCTTTGAATAATTTATATAATTGCTAAGTATTAGAATTTATTCATGAAATACAATAATATTCAGTTGGGGTTAAAACCGCTGCGCTATCAAATTCACCAAATATTGCGATTTTCCGGCGTGTGTGCCAGTCCAAAAAGCTAATATTCATAAACTCTCGAACATATGTTTCAAACGAAAACAGGAGGAAGTAGATTCGAATTTATTTCGATCCGATATTTGAACGGAACGTATTTGAATAATTGAATAAACATTACCTAGATACAATTTCCACATTTATTGTTATTCCCTACTCGCAAACATATCTTAAAATGAGTAATACCGCATATATCAAGTATCATTTTTATAGGTTAATTTCCGTACATTTTGGTAATCTTTGAATTAAACAAGTTTAATTAACTCCGGCAATGCGTCACTTTATGGCGGGTGGGTGTTATCGCCCCTATTTATGTTGGTGCGGGTGTCTGTGGATGGTTTCGGCTGTAATCGCGTATAACTTACCCGTCGACGTTGGCGCGTCGGTGTCGGTGTTGGTGGCCGTGCTTTTCCAGGCCTCCGATCGCTTTTCCGGTTAATAGAGAAACCTGCCGAATGGTCATGTACCGATCGACATAAATCTTTATCCCTTTCGGCGGTGTTATAGCCTTCCCTTCCCCTTGCTGGGGGCCATAAACTGAAGGTCGGCGTAGGCAGTAGTGTCGGTGGTGGCGGCCGTGGAGGCATTGGCGCAGTGGTGGCGCTTACGGCTGCGAACATACCGATATTGTGTGAGCTTTGAAAGGCATAAACTACACTCGAAATGAGAAGAAAGCCGACCGCGGCCGCTCGGTGCAAAAATAAGAAAAATGCGCCAGCTACGAAAGCACTAAAACCGAAATCGTTTAACTTTTTTTTATACTTATTTTATATATACCTGAAGGCTGTATAAATATTTGAAAATATGGGGTTTATGTTTTATACTGTTACCGTTTACCGTTATATATTTTATAGTTGGGAAAGGTTTCCCAGGTTTAGCTTAATTTAGTTTTCTGTGGGCATCATTGTGGAATGGATTTTTGCGAGTAAATTATAGTGTCATTCATTTAATTGGATGGTGGCTAACATAATGAATAAGAATCTTGCCAATTGAGACCTTTAGTAAGGCTATGCTGCTGCATTGACTATTATACTTTATATGTACTTTATATGTATAATAATAATATTAATATTTATTGCAAAAAATTATATGTATATTTATATATTTGCAACCTTTATTGGCATTCTCTTAAACATACTACTATATATTTAACAGGGAAACAAGGTAACAAAAATCAAAAATAATAACTCTATTCTCCTCCACTCCTTCGTTTCTTCTCGCTACCATCATACACACTACACTAGATTACTTTCTATTCCAACCGCCCAGTCTTTTCTAAGTCCGCACATTCCCACGCTAGGTGCTCCCACGTGGCAATCCCCATTCCGCCTAATATACATCGGGTGTAGTCTGCCCCCATCGACACCTTGTGCCACCTCTCCTATGATCCACGTCATGCTCTATCCAGTAGAACTTTCTCATTTGCATTAAGGCCCCAATCCCCTATGAACCCAGGCATCCGTAATACCACCTGGATCCTCTGATATGAAGGATTGTAGGTGCTGAGTAAGATCCGAGGACAATATTTTGACTCTCTTTCAGTCGTTTCCTCTTTCATACTATGCCTTCCTTTCTCCTTAACAACTATATAGTCTGGAGTGGATCTCTCCAATCCCATATCAGGAACCAAGTCTGCTTCAGTTCCCAAACTCCCATTCATACAATCCCTATCCTTGTAACGCAACGTGGTAACCGCGATACAAATAAATTTATAATTCGCGTAGGTGGTGAACGGAAAAGAGGTTCAATGAAGAAGTTTGAATAGGCTCAGTGAAAACAAGAAGCTCGAAAGCGTTAGTTAATCATCATTGCCAAATTAAGTACAATATTAACAAAAGAAAAAGAAAAAGGAAAGATCCGTCATGAATGTTGTCGACGTGGGCCAATGTTGTTCAAAATCGTGACACAATCACTTTCGAGCTAAAATCCGCGCAGACGCGTGGTGGTGTCTCACGTTTTTTAAACTGGACCCAAATAAATTCTTTTCTACTGATCGGGAAGGAAGAAGACTCGCGTACGTTACAAATTGTGTTGCGCGTTTCCCACCCAAAATAACACATGCGCACAAAGTCTGCCTTGCAGAAACGGACCGTAACATACTTCCCCCCTATACAGCAAAATCGGCTTCCCATTTTCCCTTTATACTTTCCCATGCATACCTTGTCATCCTTTGCACCCATGCGGTGGCTTTTCCATACATCCGACGACTTTAACTGGAAGCCTAGGTATTTAAATACCTCGACTTTCTTCAGTTCTTGCCCCTTCCATTTCATACCTATCACTCAACTGCTTCCACCCGGCCTTCTAAACTCCATCCACTTAGCCTTGGCCCAATTCACAATCATATCCCTTCTATCCATAAACCCTGTAACACCTCCTTAGCACTTCCTGCATATTCACAAAGTCCATAGCCAATGACACAATATCGTCCGCGTACGCCATGTATATTTATATGAATGTTATATTATAAATGGATCTATCTCAGGTTTTTTTTTGAAAAATTAGACGAAAAAAAGTTTTCAGAGAGGCATACGCATCCACTTTCGGTCCCTTCCCGATGCCTATGCTAAGTTCTGTTTGTCATTGAAACATAACTTATGCAACACACAGAAACCGTGTTGCCTTTCCCGCTTCCTCGATTATTCAAAATTCTAAAAGTAGGTGCTCAACTGATTCAGTTCTATTCCGCACAGTGACGCCATGTTTTTGTGGGATGGTCACATCAGTTCTGAAAGCTCCTTCAGGTTTAGTTTACCAGTGCCAGAAATTTCACCGTGATGCTCTCTGTATTAAATAGATTGACCAGAGTCACTTTATTACTTCTGTACCATTGGATATAAGAACTCGCGACTTGCGGATCTTTGGATTCTGAAACTTCTTACTTTGGCATACTACGATATTACACAAGTTGTGCCTCTTCTACAACTGAGTTTCCAAAATTGTAAATTGAAATTTTTAACTGTTCCGACTGAATAAGTTGCAGACCACTATCCTAGCAATAAACTTCCCGTATGCTGGCTTAGTGCACTAAAAACGGCATTGGAGTTACTATAGCACTATTGTTCGAATATTTATTGTGCTTAGCTTCCTGGTACGTATGGTACGTAAGGTGAGGTTTCTCGTTACCTCTGCATCTATATCGGATGAAGTAACTTCGCAGTGCTGGTCTCTGGACCAGATAGTTTGACGTGTGCCATTTCATTGCTTTTGCTCTTGTCATTCTGCACCCGATTAAGCGTGGATTATAGAATTAATGGATTGATATCCCACAGGCTGCCTGAGGGCCAGTGAGTTCCCTTTTCACGCATTTCGCTTTATGGTTTAATAATTTTGACATTTCATGGTTAAGATGAGTACGGTCCTGGTCACCAGGTTCAGTTAGTTGGCACAGACTGCTATCAGTAGAGACCTAGTCTCTGGTGATGACAGTGTCCGAAGGGCGACTTTGACGTCCATGATTATGTTGATAGAGCTGTCATTTTGGCCCACATTATGCTCGCTACAATCACTAGTTGACTACTGTGCATTAGACATGTCAGACGATGATGAAATATCGATATTTTTCGAAATCGATATTTACAATTTTACGATATATCAATATCGAAATATCGTCCTGAAAATATCGATATTGTCAATATCGATCCTATCGAAACGCCATCTGTAAATGGGTTTCAGAACTAATTACAGTTACCAACAATCTACAGTGATCATTAATACACATGGAATCTCGGACTCATACAGAAGTGTTACTAACCTGTATCCGTGATTTAATAGAAAAACATAATACTATTATAACATATAAAAACTTATTGTTAATCAATAAATATAACGACAAAAATCGATATTTAATGTATTATTAGTAATAATACATATAGCGATCTACCAGTCTTTCCGCCAAATATAATAATTACAATAATACATAAAAACAGATCAATGCAATATTAATGTGACAGAAAATCGTTATTGATGTTAATCTCTTGGATACCAACAAATACCAGATCAAAACATATTATATATATATAACATATTTTCATTAATGTGAACTGAAAAACAAAATTTATGACTATTTCAACTCAGCATAAATATAATATTTAGACTACGTAACCCATTTCACACTGATTGTGAACGTGAAATTATCATAATTAATGCACTTAAGAAGGTGCTGAGTTTGGTTTTTGGTGAAGTAGAAATAAATATTCAAACTATCGAGAATAATAAAACATTCAATCGATTAGGAACAGAAACGGCAGAAATATACCAATGGATTATTAAAATAATAAATAATCAACAAAACCAAACGTTGAAAATGTATGCGGCGTCTATTTCTTTAACTAAGCCAGTTTTAATTCACGCGACAACGCCACAGTACAGCGTTTGTTATCAAGATATCTTAAATTTGATATTTACAAAACGACTTATAATTAGAGATAGGACATAATTTATGGCCACCGCATGCGTCCATTGATTCCAACCTGGCGACACATATGTTTGGCTTGTGGGGCGTCTGATTGGAAACAGTGGTGTCTGGCGTTTGTTTTCCATTTTTAGTTAGCAATCAAAACATTCTTTCACATATATAACAAATATGGAAACTGCAAATGACATAAGTTTACGCAAATATCTATCTTCTATCAAATATCTGTGTTTAAATGAAATAAATATGTAAATAGATATTTATATTTGATATACATTTATTTTTACAAAAAATAATTGTTATAAATATCGAATTTTCTATTAATTAATTATCGATATTTATATTAAGTAATAAATTATATTTATAATAATAAAATTTAATTTTGTTGTCCAAAATGAGAATAATTTATATTTTCGTGTTTTGGTAAATAAAACAAATTGTTACTAATATCGATTTAATTTTAGTTAATTTCGATTAAATTAATTATAGTATTTATTTAATTAAACTGAAATCATTAAACTCAATCATTAAAATCATTAAATGACTATAAGTCATTTAGGTCTTGCCTCTGCACACCGGCGGTCTTTATGAGTCTTTACCGCTTATTAGTGATGTGGTTTGTTTAATTTTAAATCATGTTAAACAGATGGCGGTTATGTCAGTGACATGTCAAAACGATATAAAAAAAAATCGATATTGATATATCGATATTATGAAAAATGAAATTATCGATAAATATAGAAATTTGGAGGCCGATATATCGATATATATCAATATCGATATTTCTTTGACATGTCTACTGTGCATATATTCAAACGGATGGAGAAATTCCTTAGGAGCCTTTAAATAAGTAAAAAAGAAAATTAAACATGCATGACATATGTTAGTAATTGAATGTAAATAACTAGAAAAAATGAAACTCTTCATTAGGTACATCAATCATTTCAAGACTTGAAATGTCTAACTGTACCTATATACACAATAAATGTTCTGAATACAAATAATGCTCTTGTAACTTTGCAGAACATGCTACTGCTATTCTCGAAACCACATTTTAACCCAATTTATCTGAATAATTAATGTTTAATGGAATAAGAAAACATACTTGAATTGGTATAATATTGTCAGATATCTTAACCACGGTATATATGCGCATGAACACTTCGAAGTTTGCGTATCTACGGTTAGAGAAGCATGTTCATTCGTAAATTCCCACATCATAAACATCCATCATTCAGCTTCCACCATAACAAGTTAAACTAGCATAAAGTTGGAGTTGAAACGGAATATGATAGTATTCAAAATAACATTACAAAATTATTATTTCACTCAAAGCTCCTATTCATATAATTACAACTTACAATGAGTCATTTTAAGTTAAATTAATAAATGTTTACATTTTCCACAATTAGGTATTATATATAGAGAGACAGGACAACTATACCATCACTCAAGTACGTTGTTAATTATCATCTACTGTAACAACATAACAATTACACGAGCGTATAATTTGTATGACTTGGTATCTACAATTCTGCGGCGTGTAGCAGGCAACAGCCTAATACCGTAAGTGGCGCAGTTGAGCACAAATGTTATTGCCGACTTTTGCAACGCTTCCTGTGCCCGAAGGTGTTTGTAGGGACGCAAGCTGTGGCAATTGCACTTTCATTTCGCCGACTTGCCACTTTCAGCACGCATTCCTGCGACGATTTCCGCGAAAAGCGCCATGCTTCGTTGAGCGCGCGCATTGCGCATGCAAACATCGTTTATTCTACCGCCCCCGCCATTTTGAAACACTTCAAAATGTAGTGTTTGCTCCCAGCTTTTCATCTGCTATCTCTGTTTTTTTTTTCAACTGCGCGTTGCGAGGTTTTAACTTGCGATAGTAATTGCGCGCATAAATCATTCGAAATCGGCGCATTGCGATCGGCTTAATTGACCCATCGAGTGCATTATCGACGGGCGGGCGGCGGTATTGCTGGCGGACAGGGAGGGGGTCGAGGGCGGCAAGCAAAGCGCAGGCTGTTGGCGATTAAAGGAAGCCGTTATTTGTTGCGTGCGGCGGCGTGACGAGACAAACGGCGGCGCGCAAATAAAGCGGAAATAATCGCGCACCCGATTTAAATTCAAACGACACAATTAAACCGCCCCCGGATCGTGCGGCGACACCGCCGCCATGAAAACGCAATTAATCCGCTCTTCCACTTTGGCATTTTCCACTTGCTTTCGCTGCCAGCGTATTCGGGAATACTGGGTGAGGAGCAGCGTAGACTGAACGGTCCTTTTTGAAAACGTCGACGGCTGGGACCGTTTGTTGATAAACGACGATTTTCATCAATATCGGTCGCTTTAGGGGGCGGCGTTTTGTCGTTGGTAAAGTGGCCTTTACGTTATTCGACCGCAAAGAAAAGTCACGAATTGTTTAATTTACAATTAGTTCCATTTCAACAGACAAAAACCTAATTGAGCATACAAATCTAATTGTCTGACCTAACCTAATAGAATGATACTAAACTTGCATTATCCCATATTACTAACCTTACTAGTGATGGGGTGGGGGAGGTATTACCTTTCACTATCCCAACTTACAATTAAAGGATAATACCGAGAAACAAACATGCCTACTTTCAATACCAAGCTTCAAAATCAGAAGAAAACCTTAATCATTACAGAAAGAGAAATTAAATCAATACACTGCTACACCAAAGGGCAATATTTGGAACGCTTCTGGAAGTAAAAGTAGAGTGGCTTCTATGGTATACAAAAACAAATATGGATGGTTAGAAGTACGCGTAAAGAAAATAACGAGTTAATAGACAAAAATCATCCTATCAATAAGAACAAATGACAAGAATATCTTAAAGAACTGTAAAGAAAAAAGCCAGGGCACGGCACCAGGACCGAACTCGAGACATCACACATAACATTGCAAAGCGACGATGTTAATACAAACAGGGAGGGCATAATTAACGTCTTCAATAAACTTAAGAACAAGAAAAGCCCTGGAATAGACGGAATCGCGAATGAACTCTCGAAGTATGAAGGAGACCGCCTAACACATGAACTAGTCGTGTTAATAACAACCATTTTGAATGATATACCAGTCAAGTGGAGGATCAGTAAAATCATCCTATTATTCAAAAAAAGAGAAAAGAACTCCCATGAGAATCACATAGCAATAAATTTATTAATCACCACATTAAACTTGTTAACAAAAATACTAAAGAACAAAATCAACCGAAATATAACATTAGCCGATGAACAAAAGGCTTCAGATATGGGAGATCCTGCACTGGATGCGGTTTTCATAATTCACCAAATTGTAGAGAAACCGATCAAATTTAACAGGCCGGCATACTTAGGTCTCACAAACCTAAAGAACGCTTTCGACATAATCTTTTTACGCAGATACGTAAACAGGGGAGCGTCATTACGCTGATACGATGGTGGACAATGGTCTGGAAAGAGTTCTGTCCAAACATATTTAATAGTGCAATTATTTAGTATTAATGTATTTGATACATGTCTAATGTATTTCATATCATGCCCTGTTATGATTGTGTGATTTGTTTGTTCGGGTGCGTATAAATAGGCAATTATGTCGCGGCAATTAGCAAGAGGTCCTGTTACGCGGTAGTAGCGGTTTTTTGAAACATTAATTTATTTCCCGTTGATAGCGCGGGACCACACTTAACTGGATCTTCTGTTAAGTTCTTTGAGTTATCGCGATTCAAGTTTTGCTCAAAGCTCACCTCAGACGTCAAAGTTCAAAATACACGAAGTAACAAGCACAGCGACTTTATTACCTCGGCACAATGAATACATAAATACAAAAGAAAAATACACGTTAACACGACAACTCGCCAGAGGAGAAATAGGCCGAAGAGGAGGGAAAGTAAAAAAAACACATGTAAATAGGCCGAAGAATGCGCGTTTCACGTTTTTATAGTGGCACACTCTCCCCCACTCCTTCATCTCATCCTTCACAGGCTGCTGAGCGCGCCCGGCGCGCCCCAAGAACAACTTAGGCGCTGCGCGTAGGGCTATCAATATAGATTTAGTTTAAAACTACTGGCGCTGCAGGCGCTGTCAAAACTTAACTAAATTCAAAAATTCAAATATGGGCAACCAAAGACACAGGTCCAAACTACCAAATAAAGATCAACTGCTGGAGTTAAGAGCTTCTTGCTCTTAAATATGGACTTCGACGAAATCATTAAATAAGTCAAGTTAAGCGAAGGGTAAAAAATGGGGCGAAATGAAACAGGCTGCAAAGGACTTCTCATTCGAGTAGTGATGGAAAGATCATCCAACAAGTAATATCTTTTAATTATCTAGGATTCGTGATATCGGTGTTTGGCGACGTGGAAGAGAGCGTCAAATGTCAGACCAACAAGGCAGCAAAGATCGTAGGCTGCTTAAACAATTCCATTTTTATCAACAAACACTTGAATACTGACTCGAAGTTACGGATATTTAAAGCAGTAATAAGAACTATCGCGACATACACCGCAGTAACACCCCGACAACTTGAAATACCACCCACATCTTGAGACTGCAGGAATGTCTATATTACGGAAAATTTACAGCAGAAGAGATAAGAAGTGATGCAATAAGACACACACTGAAATTACAACCCATAAATGACTGGGTCGCAAAAAGGCGAAATATGTGGAATAAAAATGTAGACCGAATGGGCAGTAACAGAATGGTAGATATTGCAAGGGAACAGTCACCAAGAGGTCGCTGAAGTGTGGGTAGGTGGTTAAGTTTGGTTAGGTTAGGTTAGGTTAGGTTAGCAGCTTCAACTTCTTAATCTCATTAACAAAATCAGTTTTTCACCAACAACTTTGACCTCACGACATCACTCTGACAACCTTAACCTACCAAATTTTGCCTCACAATCCCAGAAACTCACAGTCTCAACCTTACGATTTCAATCCAACAAACTTAATTTTTAGTCTTATCCACATAACCTCAATCATTCCTATAATCATGTCCTCAGAGGCGGATTAAGATTGTGTGGGCCCCAGGTCATTTTAGGTTTGGAGGCCCTCTTCTATACCAGTGGAAGGGGTATCAAATGTATTTATCAATATTCCGGAGGTATCGAAAAATCTAATTTTCCAAGGGGACGGCCCCATTATTTTAGACCTGAGATAAATTTGTCCAAAGTGGTTCATTATGAGTGCTATATATTAGGGGGTTGTTTCTATACTGACGGGATAATTAATGTGCAACGTACCCGAATCCATTCTTGCATAGCTTAAGCATTGATGTGTATTCTTATTGGAATCTCGTCGCGTGGAAACTTGAATTAATCTCGTATTAATTGGTCTCAACTCGCGAGATGCTTATAAAGCTCCTGTCCTTACCGGCACATGTTTGGTAAACCAGTCTACATCTCAAATACCTATTATTGTATCTATAACCTACGTGAGGGTTGTCTGCATACAAGTTTTACATACCCGCCTTTGGCATTCTCGGTTTCCTGCTGCAGGGATATCTGGCAATAATCATGTTGTTAATTAGACACCCGCGCGTGCTATCGTTATTAGATCAGGAATGTATTAAGCGCAAGGGGTGGTAGGAAAGGCTCTGAACTCGGAAAATGAAATGAAAACGCAAAGGATACGCATTTATCTAACCCAAATGCCGCAAAGGCTTTTCCTACTTGGTACTACTAAGCGTAGCAGTGAAAGCGGCCGAAAAGCGGTGTAAAGGGTGTGAAAAGCTCGAAAAGGGACGTTATGCTAATAACCGCGTGAAAGTACAAGCGGGAATATTTCTCGGTTGTTCAGAGCATTAATTTTGAGATTAAGCGCCTAAAGGCTGGGCCCACTAATGCGCAACTGGCCGGTGTTGATCAAAAAACGCTGAAGATCGAGCCGGGATAAGATCGCGCGTAAAAGGGTTGATGGAAGACGATGCCAAAGCCGAAGGAATGGGAGTGGATTTTTCTTTCTGGGGCTTTGTTTCTGCTTGATTGCGTGATCAATGAAAGCTTTCTAATTTCTACTCAACCATGGGAATGGTGGCTTTAAAGCTCGTTAACCTGTCAGTCCTAATGTTCCCTATCACTCTACCCACCCTTTAACTTGGCAGATATCCTCAATTTACCGATGACGATTTTTTTCTTCCATTTGAGAGTTTTTGCATGCGCTTTTATATTTTAAGTTTTTATTGCATTACCTAACCTATAGGCTAAGAACATTTTTGTGAGAAAATTTCGTTGGCTTAACGTATTTTAATAAACTACAATAACTCCATTGAACGTAAAATTTCTATACCCGTGCTTAACTTGGGACTAAACTAACAGATCCGATTTTAACTTTTCTTTGTTTCAAATATGTTTATTGTTTCGACTTGAGAAATAAGCTAATGAATTAATGTATATAGTTATGTTTCTTGGAGTGGATAACTTGGATGAAGTTTCAACGCGAAGTTTATTAACACAAGAAAACTATTATTTGACAAATAAATTATAAGTGAATGAATTCTTGCCAGCTTCTTTAGTGATTTCTAATTGAGAATCGGAAGTGAAGTATTTTTGTGTCCGCTGGATCATCCTTGTTGTTGGGTCCTGTCGCCCCCACTTACAGGTCACCCCGCCTTAGCTACGCGAGCGTGACATGCGCCCTGGTCAATCTTGGTGGCGGAGGTACGTGGACGATGAGTTGCCTATAGTGGTGGCCAGCAGTTGTGTGGTGACATAACTATATATTTTAAAGGTTATCAACACTGGGGTACTTCCGCAGTATTTACATATTATTTTTGTATATAGTTATGTTTCTTGGTCCAAGACGTTGAAAGGATTTGGTGGTTTTATATTTTAACACGCCGAAAGTTACAACAGAACACAAGAAAACTTTATTCAATGTGATTTCGAAGAAATTCGTGAATCTTGAATAGGATGCGCAAGTGATTGATGCGCAGAGTCGTCCGTGGTCGTGGAGATGGTGGTGCATGTAGTTTGCACATAGTTGCCGCCATCTATTAGGTGGTGACGTAACTATATGTTTACAATTTGTGTTTGTTGTTGTGTGTTTTGTTTGAATATTGTGTGCTGAATGTTGGGTGTTGAATAATGTGTGTGGTGTGTTATAGGTGAATAATAATTCACCCGGTGGATTGCCCACCCCGGGGAATCGAACTCTGTCTTCCTACGTGGTAAGTCGAGGCGCTACAACTAGCCTGCCCAGGTGGGCATAAATAAGCCACTTTCTTATGTTTGTTATTTTTAATTTAATTTTTTCTTGTTTTTAAATTTTGTGGGGTTTGTGGTTCGGATACGGTGAGTGCGTGCAACTTATTGCGGCATCGTTTTCGTTTAGTACCACGATGTGTTACGGCATTTCATAAATCTCGAGATGGAACATTCATTGAAGTTGTTTATGAATATCAAATCTTTACCATTTCTGTGTGTTCCTCTATCACGAATTACCAACATTGAACGACTCTTCGGGTCTAGAACTGTTCATAGTGGTTCATATCATCGTCGGACACATCTCCGAGGGCGACTATCGTGGATTGACATCATCGTTATTAAATTTAATCGTGAAGACGGTATAAATCATGAACAATTGCTTTAATCATTATAAAAACTTGCAGTATTAATGGTTATTACTTGAGCGACCAGATCCTCTCTGATTTTTTAAAATATCTGCTACAGTATTTAAAATAACTTCAATTTTGTTTGCCATGTACATAATACGACACGGTGAAGTCATTATTGTTAATAGAACTTTTTTTTTATATAAATCACTTTTTAAATCAAATTTTTGATATAATTCGAAGCTTAATTTAAATCTACATGTAGCCCACCTGGGCAGCCTAGTGGTAAAGCATCTGCTTACCACGTAGGAGGACGGGGTTCGAGTCCCCGGGGTGGG